>JAHLWY010000347.1:0-40484 GCA_020002185.1 Paraescarpia echinospica | reverse complement strand
AAGGGAAGCACTTGGTTCCAGGGATATAAGAGAAGCACTTGGTTCCAGTGATATAAGAGAAGCACTTGGTTCCAGTTAAATAAGAGGAGCACTTGGTTCCAAGGATATAAGAGAAGCACTTGGTTCCAGAGATATAAAAGAAGAACTTGGTTCCAGGGATATAAGGGAAGCACTTGGTTCCAGGGATATAAGGGAAGCACTTGGTTCCAGAGATATAAGGGAAGCACTTGTTTTCAGGGATATAAGGGAAGCACATGGTTCCAGGGATATAAGGGAACCACTTGTTTTCAGGGATATAAGGGAAGCACTTGGTTCCAGGGATATAAGAGAAGCACTTGTTTCCAGTGATATAAGAGAAGCACTTGGTTCCAGTGATATAATAGAAGCACTTGGTTCCAGGGATATAAGAGAAGCACTTGGTTCCAGGGATATAAGGGAAGCACTTGGTTCCAGGGATATAAGGGAAGCACGTGGTTCCAGGGATATAAGGGAAGCACTTGGTTCCAGGGATATAAGGGAAGCACTTGGTTCCAGGGATATAAGGGAAGCACTTGGTTCCAGGGATATAAGAGAAGCACTTGTTTTCAGGGATATAAGAGAAGCACTTGTTTTCAGGGATATAAGGGAAGCACGTGGTTCCAGGGATGTAAGGGAAGCACTTGTGTTTAGGGGTATAAGAGAAGCACTTGGTTCCAGGGATATAAGGGAAGCACTTGGTTCCAGGGATATAAGGGAACCAGTTGGTTACGGGTATATAAAGGCAGCACTTGGTTCCGTGGATGTAAGAGAGCACTTGGTTCCAGGGATATAAGAGAAGCACGTGGTTCCATTACAAGAGTAGGTAGCCACTTGTCTTCAGTGGACATAAGAGGAAGCACCCTGTCCAGGATATAAGAGAGCTAATGGTTCCAGGACATAAGGGAAGCACTTGCTCTTTGTGATATGTAAGGGAAGCACGTGGTTCCAGGGATGTAAGGGAAGCACTTGTTTTCAGGGAAATAAGAGAAGCACTCGGTTCCAGGGATATAAGGGAAGCACTTGGTTCCAGGGATATAAGGGAAGCACTTGGTTCCAGAGATATAAGGGATGCACTTGTTTTCAGGGATATAAGGAAAGCACTTGGTTCCAGGAATATAAGGGAACCACTTGTTTTCAGGGTTATAAGGGAAGCACTTGGTTCCAGGGATATAAGAGAAGCACTTTAGTTCCAGTGATATAAGAGAAGCACTTGGTTCCAGGGATATAAGAGAAGCACTTGGTTCCAGGGATATAAGGGAAGCACTTGGTTCCAGGGATATAAGGGAAGCACTTGGTTCCAGGGACATAAGGGAAGCACTTGGTTCCAGGGATATAAGAGAATATAAGAGAAGCACTTGTTTTCAGGGATATAAGAGAAGCACTTGGTTCCAGGGATATAAGAGAAGCACGTGGTTCCAGGGAAATAAGGGAAGCACTTGTTTTCAGGGATATAAGAGAAGCACTTGGTTCCAGGGATATAAGAGAAGCACTTTGTTCCAGTGATATAAGAGAAGAACTTGTTTTCAGGGATATAAGGGAAGCACTTGGTTCCAGGGATATAAGAGAAGCACGTGGTTCCAGGGATATAAGGGAAGCACTTGTTTTCAGGGATATAAGAGAAGCACTTGGTTCCAGGGATATAAGAGAAGCACGTGGTTCCAGGGATATAAGAGAAGCACTTGGTTCCAGGGATATAAGAGAAGCACTTTTTTTCAGGGATATAAGAGAAGCATTTTGTTCCAGGGATATAAGAGAAGCACTTGTTTTCAGGGATATAAGAGAAGCACTTTTTTTCAGGGATATAAGGGAAGCACGTGGTTCCAGGGATATAAGGGAAGCACTTGGTTCCAGGGATATAAGGGAAGCACTTGGTTCCAGGGATATAAGGGAAGCACTTGGTTCCAGGGATATAAGAGAAGCACTTGTTTTCAGGGATATAAGAGAAGCACTTGTTTTCAGGGATATAAGGGAAGCACGTGGTTCCAGGGATGTAAGGGAAGCACTTGTGTTCAGGGATATAAGAGAAGCACTTGGTTCCAGGGATATAAGGGAAGCACTTGGTTCCAGGGATATAAGGGAACCAGTTGGTTACGGGTATATAAAGGCAGCACTTGGTTCCGTGGATGTAAGAGAGCACTTGGTTCCAGGGATATAAGAGAAGCACGTGGTTCCAGGGATATAAGGGAAGCACTTGTTTTCAGGGATATAAGAGAAGCACTTGGTTCCAGAGATATAAGAGAAGCACTTGGTTCCAGGGATATAAGGGAAGCACTTGGTTCCAGGGATGCAGAGGCTAATGTGGTTTGTGGGATAAGAGAAGTACCCTGGGTTCCAGGGATATGGGAGAAGCACTTGTTTCAGGGATATGGGTGAGAAGCATTTTGTTCCAGGGATATAAGAGAAGCACTTGTTTCAGGGGATAAAAAAAGAGAAGCTAATCTGTTCTCTGTGGACGGGCAGCCAATGGTTCCCAGGATATGTATGGTGCCACCCAAACTCCATGATAAAAGGGAAGCACTTGGTTCCAGGGATATAAGGGAAGCACTTGGTTCCAGGGATATAAGAGAAGCACTTGTTTTCAGGGATATAAGAGAAGCACTTGTTTTCATGGATATAAGGGAAGCACGTGGTTCCAGGGATGAAAGGGAAGCACTTGTTTTCAGGGATATAAGAGAAGCACTTGGTTCCAGGGATATAAGGGAAGCACTTGTTTCCAGGGATATAAGGGAACCAGTTGGTTACGGGGATATAAAGGCAGCACTTGGTTCCGGGGATGTAAGGGAGCACTTGGTTCCAGGGATAAAAGAGAAGCACGTGGTTCCAGTGATATAAGAGAAGCACTTGTTTTCAGGGATATAAGAGAAGCACTTGGTTCCAGGGATATAAGAGAAGCACGTTGTCCAGGGATATAAGGAAGCACTTCAGGGATATAAGAGAGCACGTGGTTTCAGGGATATAAGAGAAGCACTTGGTTCCAGGGATATAAGAGAAGCACTTTTTTCAGGGATATAAGAGAAGCATTTTGTTCCAGGGATATAAGAGAAGCACTTGTTTTCAGGGATATAAGAGAAGCACTTGTTTTCAGGGATATAAGAGAAGCACTTGTTTTCAGGGATATAAGGGAAGCACGTGGTTCCAGGGATATAAGGGAAGCACTTGGTTCCAGGGATATAAGGGAAGCACTTGTTTTCAGGGATATAAGAGAAGCACTTGTTTTCAGGGATATAAGAGAAGAACTTGGTTCCAGGGATATAAGAGAAGCACGTGTTTCCAGGGATATAAGAGAAGCACTTGGTTCCAGGGATATAAGAGAAGCACTTTTTTCAGGGATATAAGAGAAGCATTTTGTTCCAGGGATATAAGAGAAGCACTTGTTTTCAGGGATATAAGAGAAGCACTTTTTTTCAGGGATATAAGGGAAGCACGTGGTTCCAGGGATATAAGGGAAGCACTTGGTTCCAGGGATATAAGGGAAGCACTTGGTTCCAGGGATATAAGGGAAGCACTTGGTTCCAGGGATATAAGAGAAGCACTTGTTTTCAGGGATATAAGAGAAGCACTTGTTTTCAGGGATATAAGGGAAGCACGTGGTTCCAGGGATGTAAGGGAAGCACTTGTGTTCAGGGATATAAGAGAAGCACTTGGTTCCAGGGATATAAGGGAAGCACTTGGTTCCAGGGATATAAGGGAAGCACTTGGTTCCAGGGACATAAGGGAAGCACTTGGTTCCAGGGATATAAGAGAATATAAGAGAAGCACTTGTTTTCAGGGATATAAGAGAAGCACTTGGTTCCAGGGATATAAGAGAAGCACGAGGTTCCAGGGAAATAAGGGAAGCACTTGTTTTCAGGGATATAAGAGAAGCACTTGGTTCCAGGGATATAAGAGAAGCACTTTGTTCCAGTGATATAAGAGAAGAACTTGTTTTCAGGGATATAAGGGAAGCACTTGGTTCCAGGGATATAAGAGAAGCACGTGGTTCCAGGGATATAAGGGAAGCACTTGTTTTCAGGGATATAAGAGAAGAACTTGGTTCCAGGGATATAAGAGAAGCACGTGTTTCCAGGGATATAAGAGAAGCACTTGGTTCCAGGGATATAAGAGAAGCACTTTTTTCAGGGATATAAGAGAAGCATTTTGTTCCAGGGATATAAGAGAAGCACTTGTTTTCAGGGATATAAGAGAAGCACTTTTTTCAGGGATATAAGGGAAGCACGTGGTTCCAGGGATATAAGGGAAGCACTTGGTTCCAGGGATATAAGGGAAGCACTTGGTTCCAGGGATATAAGGGAAGCACTTGGTTCCAGGGATATAAGAGAAGCACTTGTTTTCAGGGATATAAGAGAAGCACTTGTTTTCAGGGATATAAGGGAAGCACGTGGTTCCAGGGATGTAAGGGAAGCACTTGTGTTCAGGGATATAAGAGAAGCACTTGGTTCCAGGGATATAAGGGAAGCACTTCGTTCCAGGGATATAAGGGAAGCACTTGGTTCCAGGGATATAAGGGAACCAGTTGGTTACGGGGATATAAAGGCAGCACTTGGTTCCGGGGATGTAAGAGAGCACTTGGTTCCAGGGATAAAAGAGAAGCACGTGGTTCCAGTGATATAAGAGAAGCACTTGTTTTCAGGGATATAAGAGAAGCACTTGGTTCCAGGGATATAAGGGAAGCACTTGTTTTCAGGGATATAAGAGAAGCACTTGCTTCCAGGGATATAAGAGAAGCACGTGGTTTCAGGGATATAAGAGAAGCACTTGGTTCCAGGGATATAAGAGAAGCACTTGTTTTCAGGGATATAAGAGAAGCATTTTGTTCCAGGGATATAAGAGAAGCACTTGTTTTCAGGGATAAAAGAGAAGCACTTGTTTTCAGGGATATAAGGGAAGCACGTGGTTCCAGGGATATAAGGGAAGCACTAAATTTCCAGGGATATAAGGGAAGCACTTGGTTCCAGGGATATAAGGGAAGCACTTGGTTCCAGGGATATAAGAGAAGCACTTGTTTTCAGGGATATAAGAGAAGCACTTGTTTTCATGGATATAAGGGAAGCACGTGGTTCCAGGGATGAAAGGGAAGCACTTGTTTTCATGGATATAAGAGATGCACTTGGTTCCAGGGATATAAGGGAAGCACTTGGTTCCATGGATATAAGGGAACCAGTTGGTTACGGGGATATAAAGGCAGCACTTGGTTCCGGGGATGTAAGGGAGCACTTGGTTCCAGGGATAAAAGAGAAGCACGTGGTTCCAGTGATATAAGAGAAGCACTTGTTTTCAGGGATATAAGAGAAGCACTTGGTTCCAGGGATATAAGAGATGCACGTTGTTCCAGGGATATAAGGGAAGCACTTGTTTTCAGGGATATAAGAGATGCACGTGGTTTCAGGGATATAAGAGAAGCACTTGGTTCCAGGGATATAAGAGAAGCACTTGTTTTCAGGGATATAAGAGAAGCATTTTGTTCCAGGGATATAAGAGAAGCACTTGTTTTCAGGGATATAAGAGAAGCATTTGTTTTCAGGGATATAAGAGAAGCACTTGTTTTCAGGGATATAAGGGAAGCACGTGGTTCCAGGGATATAAGGGAAGCACTTGGTTCCAGGGATATAAGGGAAGCACTTGTTTTCAGGGATATAAGAGAAGCACTTGTTTTCAGGGATATAAGAGAAGAACTTGGTTCCAGGGATATAAGAGAAGCACGTGTTTCCAGGGATATAAGAGAAGCACTTGGTTCCAGGGATATAAGAGAAGCACTTTTTTCAGGGATATAAGAGAAGCATTTTGTTCCAGGGATATAAGAGAAGCACTTGTTTTCAGGGATATAAGAGAAGCACTTTTTTTCAGGGATATAAGGGAAGCACGTGGTTCCAGGGATATAAGGGAAGCACTTGGTTCCAGGGATATAAGGGAAGCACTTGGTTCCAGGGATATAAGGGAAGCACTTGGTTCCAGGGATATAAGAGAAGCACTTGTTTTCAGGGATATAAGAGAAGCACTTGTTTTCAGGGATATAAGGGAAGCACGTGGTTCCAGGGATGTAAGGGAAGCACTTGTGTTCAGGGATATAAGAGAAGCACTTGGTTCCAGGGATATAAGGGAAGCACTTGGTTCCAGGGATATAAGGGAAGCACTTGGTTCCAGGGACATAAGGGAAGCACTTGGTTCCAGGGATATAAGAGAATATAAGAGAAGCACTTGTTTTCAGGGATATAAGAGAAGCACTTGGTTCCAGGGATATAAGAGAAGCACGAGGTTCCAGGGAAATAAGGGAAGCACTTGTTTTCAGGGATATAAGAGAAGCACTTGGTTCCAGGGATATAAGAGAAGCACTTTGTTCCAGTGATATAAGAGAAGCACTTGTTTTCAGGGATATAAGGGAAGCACATGGTTCCAGGGATATAAGAGAAGCACGTGGTTCCAGGGATATAAGGGAAGCACTTGTTTTCAGGGATATAAGAGAAGCACTTGGTTCCAGGGATATAAGAGAAGCACGTGTTTCCAGGGATATAAGAGAAGCACTTGGTTCCAGGGATATAAGAGAAGCACTTTTTTCAGGGATATAAGAGAAGCATTTTGTTCCAGGGATATAAGAGAAGCACTTGTTTTCAGGGATATAAGAGAAGCACTTGTTTTCAGGGATATAAGGGAAGCACGTGGTTCCAGGGATATAAGGGAAGCACTAGGTTCCAGGGATAAAAGGGAAGCACTTGGTTCCAGGGATATAAGGGAAGCACTTGGTTCCAGGGATATAAGAGAAGCACTTGTTTTCAGGGATATAAGAGAAGCACTTGTTTTCATGGATATAAGGGAAGCACGTGGTTCCAGGGATGAAAGGGAAGCACTTGTTTTCAGGGATATAAGAGAAGCACTTGGTTCCAGGGATATAAGGGAAGCACTTGTTTCCAGGGATATAAGGGAACCAGTTGGTTACGGGGATATAAAGGCAGCACTTGGTTCCGGGGATGTAAGGGAGCACTTGGTTCCAGGGATAAAAGAGAAGCACGTGGTTCCAGTGATATAAGAGAAGCACTTGTTTTCAGGGATATAAGAGAAGCACTTGGTTCCAGGGATATAAGAGAAGCACGTTGTTCCAGGGATATAAGGGAAGCACTTGTTTTCAGGGATATAAGAGATGCACGTGGTTTCAGGGATATAAGAGAAGCACTTGGTTCCAGGGATATAAGAGAAGCACTTGTTTTCAGGGATATAAGAGAAGCATTTTGTTCCAGGGATATAAGAGAAGCACTTGTTTTCAGGGATATAAGAGAAGCACTTGTTTTCAGGGATATAAGAGAAGCACTTGTTTTCAGGGATATAAGGGAAGCACGTGGTTCCAGGGATATAAGGGAAGCACTTGGTTCCAGGGATATAAGGGAAGCACTTGTTTTCAGGGATATAAGAGAAGCACTTGTTTTCAGGGATATAAGGGAAGCACGTGGTTCCAGGGATGTAAGGGAAGCACTTGTTTTCAGGGATATAAGAGAAGCACTTGGTTCCAGGGATATAAGGGAAGCACTTGGATCCAGGGATATAAGGGAACCAGTTGGTTACGGGGATATAAAGGCAGCACTTGGTTCCGGGGATGTAAGGGAGCACTTGGTTCCAGGGATAAAAGAGAAGCACGTGGTTCCAGTGATATAAGAGAAGCACTTGTTTTCAGGGATATAAGAGAAGCACTTGGTTCCAGGGATATAAGAGAAGCGCGTGGTTCCAGGGATATAAAGGAAGCACTTGTTTTCAGGGATATAAGAGAAGCACTTGGTTCCAGGGATATAAGAGAAGCACGTGGTTCCAGGGATATAAGGGAAGCACTTGGTTCCAGGGATATAAGGGAAGCACTTGGTTCCAGAGACATAAGGGAAGCACTTGGTTCCAGGGATATAAGGGAAGCACTTGGTTCCAGAGATATAAGGGAAGCACTTGTTTTCAGGGATATAAGGGAAGCACTTGGTTCCAGGGATATAAGGGAACCACTTGTTTTCAGGGTTATAAGGGAAGCACTTGGTTCCAGGGATATAAGAGAAGCACTTGGTTCCAGTGATATAAGAGAAGCACTTGGTTCCAGGGATATAAGAGAACCACTTGGTTCCAGGGATATAAGGGAATCACTTGGTTCCAGGGATATAAGGGAAGCACTTGGTTCCAGGGACATAAGGGAAACACTTGGTTCCAGAGATATAAGAGAAGCACTTGGTTCCAGAGATATAATGAAGCACTTGTTTTCAGGGATATAAGGGAAGCACTTGGTTCCAGGGATATAAGGGAACCACTTGTTTTCAGGGATATAAGGGAAGCACTTGGTTCCAGGGATAAAAGGGAAGCACTTAGTTCAAGGGACATAAGGGAAACACTTGGTTGCAGGGATATAAGGGAAGCACTTGGTTCCAGGAATATAAGAGAAGCACTTGGTTCCAGAGATATAAGAGAAGCACTTGGTTCCAGGGATATAAGGGAAGCACTTGGTTCCAGGGATATAAGAGAAGCACTTGTTTTCAGGGATATAAGAGAAGCACTTGGTTCCAGGGATATAAGGGAAGCACTTGGTTCCAGGGATATAAGGGAACCACGTGGTCCCAGGGATATAAGGGAAGCACTTTGTTCCAGGGATATAAGGGAAGCACTTGGTTCCAGAGATATAAGAGAAGCAATTGGTTCCAGAGATATAAGGGAAGCACTTGTTTCCAGAGATATAAGGGAAGCACTTGGTTCCAGGGATATAAGAGAAGCACTTGGTTCCAGTGATATAAGAGAAGCACTTGGTTCCAGTTAAATAAGAGGAGCACTTGGTTCCAAGGATATAAGAGAAGCACTTGGTTCCAGAGATATAAAAGAAGCACTTGGTTCCAGGGATATAAGGGAAGCACTTGGTTCCAGGGATATAAGGGAAGCACTTGGTTCCAGAGATATAAGGGAAGCACTTGTTTTCAGGGATATAAGGGAAGCACATGGTTCCAGGGATATAAGGGAACCACTTGTTTTCAGGGATATAAGGGAAGCACTTGGTTCCAGGGATATAAGAGAAGCACTTGTTTCCAGTGATATAAGAGAAGCACTTGGTTCCAGTGATATAAGAGAAGCACTTGGTTCCAGGGATATAAGAGAAGCACTTGGTTCCAGGGATATAAGGGAAGCACTTGGTTCCAGGGATATAAGGGAAGCACTTGGTTCCAGGGATATAAGGGAAGCACTTGGTTCCAGGGATATAAGGGAAGCACTTGGTTCCAGGGATATAAGGGAAGCACTTGGTTCCAGGGATATAAGGGAAGCACTTGGTTCCAGGGATATAAGGGAAGCACTTGGTTCCAGGGTATAAGAGAAGCACTTGTTTTCAGGGATATAAGAGAAGCACTTGTTTTCAGGGATATAAGGGAAGCACGTGGTTCCAGGGATGTAAGGGAAGCACTTGTTTTCAGGGATATAAGGGAAGCACTTGGTTCCAGGGATATAAGGGAAGCACTTGGTTCCAGAGATATAAGGGAAGCACTTGTTTTCAGGGATATAAGGGAAGCACATGGTTCCAGGGATATAAGGGAACCACTTGTTTTCGGGGATATAAGGGAAGCACTTGGTTCCAGGGATATAAGAGAAGCACTTGTTTCCAGTGATATAAGAGAAGCACTTGGTTCCAGTGATATAAGAGAAGCACTTGGTTCCAGGGTTATAAGAGAAGCACTTGGTTCCAGGGATATAAGGGAAGCACTTGGTTCCAGGGATATAAGGGAAGCACGTGGTTCCAAGGATATAAGGGAAGCACTTGGTTCCAGGGATATAAGGGAAGCACTTGGTTCCAGGGATATAAGGGAAGCACTTGGTTCCAGGGTATAAGAGAAGCACTTGTTTTCAGGGATATAAGAGAAGCACTTGTTTTCAGGGATATAAGGGAAGCACGTGGTTCCAGGGATGTAAGGGAAGCACTTGTTTTCAGGGATATAAGAGAAGCACTCGGTTCCAGGGATATAAGGGAAGCACTTGGTTCCAGGGATATAAGGGAACCAGTTGGTTACGGGGATATAAAGGCAGCACTTGGTTCCGGGGATGTAAGGGAGCACTTGGTTCCAGGGATAAAAGAGAAGCACGTGGTTCCAGTGATATAAGAGAAGCACTTGTTTTCAGGGATATAAGAGAAGCACTTGGTTCCAGGGATATAAGAGAAGCACGTGGTTCCAGGGATATAAGGGAACCACTTGTTTTCAGGGATATAAGAGAAGCACTTCGTTCCAGGGATATAAGAGAAGCACTTGGTTCCAGGGATATAAGGGAAGCACGTGGTTCCAGGGATATAAGGGAAGCACTTGGTTCCAGGGATATAAGGGAAGCACTTGGTTCCAGGGATATAAGGGAAGCACTTGGTTCCAGGGTATAAGAGAAGCACTTGTTTTCAGGGATATAAGAGGAGCCCTTGTTTTCAGGGATATAAGGGAAGCACGTGGTTCCAGGGATGTAAGGGAAGCACTTGTTTTCAGGGAAATAAGAGAAGCACTCGGTTCCAGGGATATAAGGGAAGCACTTGGTTCCAGGGATATAAGGGAAGCACTTGGTTCCAGAGATATAAGGGATGCACTTGTTTTCAGGGATATAAGGAAAGCACTTGGTTCCAGGAATATAAGGGAACCACTTGTTTTCAGGGTTATAAGGGAAGCACTTGGTTCCAGGGATATAAGAGAAGCACTTTAGTTCCAGTGATATAAGAGAAGCACTTGGTTCCAGGGATATAAGAGAAGCACTTGGTTCCAGGGATATAAGGGAAGCACTTGGTTCCAGGGATATAAGGGAAGCACTTGGTTCCAGGGACATAAGGGAAGCACTTGGTTCCAGGGATATAAGAGAATATAAGAGAAGCACTTGTTTTCAGGGATATAAGAGAAGCACTTGGTTCCAGGGATATAAGAGAAGCACGAGGTTCCAGGGAAATAAGGGAAGCACTTGTTTTCAGGGATATAAGAGAAGCACTTGGTTCCAGGGATATAAGAGAAGCACTTTGTTCCAGTGATATAAGAGAAGAACTTGTTTTCAGGGATATAAGGGAAACACTTGGTTCCAGGGATATAAGAGAAGCACGTGGTTCCAGGGATATAAGGGAAGCACTTGTTTTCAGGGATATAAGAGAAGAACTTGGTTCCAGGGATATAAGAGAAGCACGTGTTTCCAGGGATATAAGAGAAGCACTTGGTTCCAGGGATATAAGAGAAGCACTTTTTTCAGGGATATAAGAGAAGCATTTTGTTCCAGGGATATAAGAGAAGCACTTGTTTTCAGGGATATAAGAGAAGCACTTTTTTTCAGGGATATAAGGGAAGCACGTGGTTCCAGGGATATAAGGGAAGCACTTGGTTCCAGGGATATAAGGGAAGCACTTGGTTCCAGGGATATAAGGGAAGCACTTGGTTCCAGGGATATAAGAGAAGCACTTGTTTTCAGGGATATAAGAGAAGCACTTGTTTTCAGGGATATAAGGGAAGCACGTGGTTCCAGGGATGTAAGGGAAGCACTTGTGTTCAGGGATATAAGAGAAGCACTTGGTTCCAGGGATATAAGGGAAGCACTTGGTTCCAGGGATATAAGGGAATCAGTTGGTTACGGGGATATAAAGGCAGCACTTGGTTCCGGGGATGTAAGAGAGCACTTGGTTCCAGGGATAAAAGAGAAGCACGTGGTTCCAGTGATATAAGAGAAGCACTTGTTTTCAGGGATATAAGAGAAGCACTTGGTCCCAGGGATATAAGAGAAGCACGTGGTTCCAGGGATATAAGGGAAGCACTTGTTTTCAGGGATATAAGAGAAGCACTTGGTTCCAGGGATATAAGAGAAGCACTTGGTTCCAGGGATATAAGGGAAGCACTTGGTTCCAGGGATATATGGGAAGAACTTAGTTCCAGGGACATAAGGGAAACACTTGGTTCCAGGGATATAAGGGAAGCACTTGGTTCCAGGAATATAAGAGAAGCACTTGGTTCCAGAGATATAAGAGAAGCACTTGGTTCCAGGGATATAAGGGAAGCACTTGGTTCCAGGGATATAAGAGAAGCATTTGGTTTCAGGGATATAAGAGAAGCACGTGGTTCCAGGTATATAAGGGAAGCACTTGGCTCCAGAGATATAAGAGGAGCACTTGGTTCCAGGGATATAAGAGAAGCGCTTGGTTCCAGAGATATAAGAGAAGCACTTGGTTCCAGGGATATAAGGGAAGCACTTGGTTCCAGAGATATAAGAGAAGCACTTGGTTCCAGGGATATAAGGGAAACACTTGGTTCCAGGGATATAAGGGAAGAACTTGGTTCCAGAGATATAAGAGAAGCACTTTGTTCCAGGGATATAGGGGAAGCACTTGGTTCCAGAGATATAAGAGAAGCACTTGGTTCCAGGGTTATAAGGGAAGCACTTGGTTCCAGGGATATAAGAGAAGCACTTGGTTCCAGGGATATAAGAGAAGCTCTTGGTTCCAGAGATATAAGAGAAGCACTTGGTTCCAGGGATATAAGTGAAGCACTTGGTTCCAGAGATATAAGAGAAGTATTTGGTTCCAGGGACATAAGGGAAACACTTGGTTCCAGGGATATAAGGGAAGCACTTGGTTCCAGTGATATAAGAGAAGCACTTGGTTCCAGGGATATAAGACAAGCACTTGGTTCCAAAGATATAAGAGAAGCACTTGGTTCCAGGGATATAAGGGAAGCACTTGGTTCCAGGGATATAAGGGAAGCACTTGGTTCCAGGGACATAAGGGAAACACTTGGTTCCAGGGATATAAGGGAAGCACTTGGTTCCAGGGATATAAGAGAAGCACTTGCTTCCAGAGATATAAGAGAAGCACTTGGTTCCAGTGATATAAGGGAAGCACTTGGTTCCAGGGATATAAGGGAAGCACTTGGTACCAGGGATATAAGAGAAGCACGTGGTCCCATGATATAAGAGAAGCACTTGTTTTCATGGATATAAGGGAAGCACGTGGTTCCAGGGATATAAGGGAAGCACTTGGTTCCAGGGATATAAGAGAAGCACTTGGTTCCAGTGATATAAGAGAAGCTCTTATTTTCAGGGATATAAGAGATGCAGTTGGTTCCAGGGATATAAGGGAAGCACTTGGTTCCAGGGACATAAGGGAAGCACTTGGTTCCACGGATATAAGAGAAGCACTTGGTTCCAGTGATATAAGAGAAGCACTTGTTTTCAGGGATATAAGAGAAGCACTTGGTTCCAGGGAAATAAGGGAAGAACTTGTTTTCAGGGATATAAGAGAAGCACTTGTTTCCAGGGATATAAGAGAAGCACTTTGTTCCAGTGATATAAGAGAAGCACTTGTTTTCAGGGATATAAGGGAAGCACTTGGTTCCAGGGATATAAGTGAAGCACGTGGTTCCAGGGATATAAGGGAAGCACTTGTTTTCAGGGATATAAGAGAAGCACTTGTTTCCAGGGATATAAGAGAAGCACGTGGTTCCAGGGATATAAGAGAAGCACTTCGTTCCAGGGATATAAGAGAAGCAATTTTTTCTGGGATATTAGAGAAGCATTTTGTTCCAGGGATATAAGAGAAGCACTTGTTTTCAGGGATATAAGAGAAGCACTTGTTTTCAGGGATATAAGGGAAGCACGTGGTTCCAGGGATATAAGGGAAGCACTTGGTTCCAGGGATATAAGAGAAGCACTTGGTTCCAGGGATATAAGGGAAGCACTTGGTTCCAGGGATATAAGAGAAGCACTTGTTTTCAGGGATATAAGAGAAGCACCTGTTTTCAGGAATATAAGGGAAGCACGTGGTTCCAGGGATGTAAGGGAAGCACTTGTGTTCAGGGATATAAGAGAAGCACTTGGTTCCAGGGATATAAGTGAAGCACTTGGTTCCAGGGATATAATGGAACCAGTTGGTTACGGGGATATAAAGGCAGCACTTGGTTCCGGGGATGTAAGAGAGCACTTGGTTCCAGGGATAAAAGAGAAGCACGTGGTTCCAGTGATATAAGAGAAGCACTTGTTTTCAGGGATATAAGAGAAGCACTTGGTTCCAGGGATATAAGAGAAGCACGTCGTTCCAGGGATATAAGGTAAGCACTTGTTTTCAGGGATATAAGAGAAGCACTTGGTTCCAGGGATATAAGAGAAGCACTTGGTTCCAGGGATATAAGGGAAGCACTTAGTTCCAGGGACATAAGGGAAACACTTGGTTCCAGGGATATAAGTGAAGCACTTGGTTCCAGGAATATAAGAGAAGCACTTGGTTCATGAGATATAAGAGAAGCACTTGGTTCCAGGGATATAAGGGAAGCACTTGGTTCCAGGGATATAAGAGAAGCATTTGGTTCCAGGGATATAAAAGAAGCACGTGGTTCCAGGTATATAAGGGAAGCACTTGGCTCCAGAGATATAAGAGGAGCACTTGGTTCCAGGGATATAAGAGAAGCACTTGGTTCCAGAGATATAAGAGAAGCACTTGGTTCCAGGGATATAAGGGAAGCACTTGGTTCCGGACATATAAGAGAAGCACTTGGTTCCAGGGATATAAGGGAAACAATTGGTTCCAGGGATATAACGGAAGCACTTGGTTCCAGAGATATAAGAGAAGCACTTCGTTCCAGGGATATAAGGGAAGCACTTGGTTCCAGGGATATAAGGGAAGCATTTGGTTCCAGGGATAGAAGGGAAGCACTTGGTTCCAGTGATATAAGAGAAGCACTTGGATCCAGGGATATAAGAAAAGCACTTGGTTCCAGAGATATAAGAGAAGCACTTGGTTCCAGGGTTATAAGGGAAGCACTTGGTTTCAGGGATATAAGAGAAGCACTTGGTTCCAGGGATATAAGAGAAGCTCTTGGTTCCAGAGATATAAGAGAAGCACTTGGTTCCAGGGATATAAGTGAAGCACTTGGTTCCAGAGATATAAAAGAAGCACTTGGTTCCAGGGACATAAGGGAAACACTTGGTTCCAGGGATATAAGGGAAGCACTTGGTTCCAGTGATATAAGAGAAGCACTTGGTTCCAAGGATATAAGACAAGCACTTGGTTCCAAAGATATAAGAGAAGCACTTGGTTCCAGGGATATAAGGGAAGCACTTGGTTCCAGGGACATAAGGGAAACACTTGGTTCCAGGGATATAAGGGAAGCACTTGGTTCCAGGGATATAAGAGAAGCACTTGGTTCCAGAGATATAAGAGAAGCACTTGGTTCCAGTGATATAAGGGAAGCACTTGGTTCCAGGGATATAAGGGAAGCACTTGGTTCCAGGGATATAAGAGAAGCATGTGGTCCCAGGGATATAAGAGAAGCACTTGTTTTCATGGATATAAGGGAAGCACGTGGTTCCAGGGATATAAGGGAAGCACTTGGTTCCAGGGATATAAGAGAAGCACTTGGTTCCAGTGATATAAGAGAAGCACTTATTTTCAGGGATATAAGAGATGCACTTGGTTCCAGGGATATAAGGGAAGCACTTGGTTCCAGGGACATAAGGGAAGCACTTGGTTCCACGGATATACGAGAAGCACTTGTTTTCAGGGATATAAGAGAAGCACTTGGTTCCAGGGAAATAAGGGAAGCACTTGTTTTCAGGGATATAAGAGAAGCACTTGGTTCCAGGGATATAAGAGAAGCACTTTGTTCCAGTGATATAAGAGAAGCACTTGTTTTCAGGGATATAAGGGAAGCACTTGGTTCCAGGGATAAAGAGAAGCACGTGGTTCCAGGGATATAAGGGAAGCACTTGGTTCCAGGGATATAAGGGAAGCACGTTTTTCAGGGATATAAGAGAAGCATTTTGTTCCAGGGATATAAGAGAAGCACTTGTTTTCAGGGATATAAGAGAAGCACTTGTTTTCAGGGATATAAGGGAAGCACGTGGTTCCAGGGATATAAGGGAAGCACTTGGTTCCAGGGATATAAGGGAAGCACTTGGTTCCAGGGATATAAGGGAAGCACTTGGTTCCAGGGATATAAGAGAAGCATTTGTTTTCAGGGATATAAGAGAAGCACTTGTTTTCAGGGATATAAGGGAAGCACGTGGTTCCAGGGATGTAAGGGAAGCACTTGTGTTCAGGGGTATAAGAGAAGCACTTGGTTCCAGGGATATAAGGGAAGCACTTGGTTCCAGGGATATAAGGGAACCAGTTGGTTACGGGTATATAAAGGCAGCACTTGGTTCCGTGGATGTAAGAGAGCACTTGGTTCCAGGGATAAAGAGAAGCACGTGGTTCCAGGGATATAAGGGAAGCACTTGTTTTCAGGGATATAAGAGAAGCACTTGGTTCCAGGGATATAAGAGAAGCACTTGGTTCCAGGGATATAAGGGAATCACTTGGTTCCAGGGATATAAGGGAAGCACTTAGTTCCAGGGACATAAGGGAAACACTTGGTTCCAGGGATATAAGGGAAGCACTTGGTTCCAGGAATATAAGAGAAGCACTTGGTTCCAGAGATATAAGAGAAGCACTTGGTTCCAGGGATATAAGGGAAGCACTTGGTTCCAGGGATATAAGAGAAGCATTTGGTTCCAGGGATATAAGAGAAGCACGTGGTTCCAGGTATATAAGGGAAGCACTTGGCTCCAGAGATATAAGAGGAGCACTTGGTTCCAGGGATATAAGAGAAGCACTTGGTTCCAGAGATATAAGAGAAGCACTTGGTTCCAGGGATATAAGGGAAGCACTTGGTTCCAGAGATATAAGAGAAGCACTTGGTTCCAGGGATATAAGGGAAACACTTGGTTCCAGGGATATAAGGGAAGCACTTGGTTCCAGATATATAAGGGAAGCACTTGGTTCCATATATATAAGAGAAGCACTTGGTTCCAGGTATATAAGGGAAACACTTGGTTCCAGGGATATAAGAGAAGGACTTGGTTCCAGTGATATAAGAGAAACACTTGGTCCCAGGGATATAAGGGAAGCACTTGGTTCCAGAGATATAAGAGAAACACTTGGTCCCAGGGATATAAGGGAACCACGTGGTCCCAGGAATATAAGGAAAGCACTTTGTTCCAGGGATATAAGGGAAGCACTTGGTTCCAGAGATATAAGAGAAGCAATTGGTTCCAGAGATATAAGGGAAGCACTTGTTTCCAGAGATATAAGGGAAGCACTTGGTTCCAGGGATATTGGTTCCAGGGATATAAGAGAAGCACTTGGTTCCAGTGATATAAGAGAAGCACTTGGTTCCAGTGATATAAGAGGAGCACTTGGTTCCAGGGATATAAGAGAAGCACTTGGTTCCAGAGATATAAGGGATATAAGGGAAGCACTTGGTTCCAGGGATATAAGGGAAGCACTTGGTTCCAGGGATATAAGGGAAGCACTTGGTTCCAGAGATATATTAGGGAAGCACTTGTTTTCAGGGATATAAGGGAAGCACTTGGTTCCAGGGATATAAGGGAACCACTTGTTTTCAGGGATATAAGGGAAGCACTTGGTTCCAGGTATATAAGAGAAGCACTTAGTTCCAGTGATATAAGAGAAGCACTTGGTTCCAGTGATATAAGAGAAGCACTTGGTTCCAGGGATATAAGAGAAGCACTTGGTTCCAGGGATATAAGGGAAGCACTTGGTTCCAGGGATATAAGGGAAGCACTTGGTTCCAGGGATATAAGGGAAACACTTGGTTCCAGGGACATAAGGGAAACACTTGGTTCCAGGGATATAAGGGAAGCACTTGGTTCCAGGAATATAAGAGAAGCACTTGGTTCCAGAGATATAAGAGAAGCACTTGGTTCCAGGGATATAAGGGAAGCACTTGGTTCCAGGGATATAAGAGAAGCACTTGGTTGCAGGGATATAAGAGAAGCACTTGGTTCCAGGTATATACGGGAAGCACTTGGTTCCAGAGATATAAGAGAAGCACTTGGTTCCAGGGATATTAGAGAAGCACTTGGTTCCAGAGATATAAGTGAAGCACTTGGTTCCAGGGATATAAGGGAAGCACTTGGTTCCAGAGATATAAGAGAAGCACTTGGTTCCAGGGATATAAGGGAAGCACTTGGTTCCAGGGATATAAGAGAAGCACTTGGTTCCAGGGATATAAGAGAAGCACTTGGTTCCAGAGATATAAGAGAAGCACTTGGTTCCAGGGATATAAGGGAAGCACTTGGTTCCAGAGATATAAGTGAAGCACTCGGTTCCAAGGACATAAGGGAAACACGTGGTTCCAGGTATATAAGGGAAGCACTTGGTTCCAGTGATATAAGAGAAGCACTTGGTTCCAGGGATATAAGAGAAGCACTTGGTTCCAGAGACATAAGAGAAGCACTTGGTTCCAGGGATATAGGGGAAGCACTTGGTTCCAGAGATATAAGAGAAGCACTTGATTCCAGGGTTATAAGGGAAGCACTTGGTTCCAGGGATATAAGAGAAGCACGTCGTTCCAGGGATATGAGAGAAGCACGTAGTTCCAGGGATATAAGGGAAACACTTGGTTCCAGGGATATAAGGGAACCAGATGGTTACGGGGATATAAAGGCAGCACTTGGTTCCGGGGATGTAAGGGAGCACTTGGTTCCAGGGATAAAAGAGAAGCACGTGGTTCCAGGGATATAAGGGAAGAACTTGGTTCCAGGGATATAAGAGAAGCACGTCGTTCCAGGGATATGAGAGAAGCACGTAGTTCCAGGGATATAAGGGAAGCACTTGGTTCCAGGGATTAAGGGAAGCACTTGGTTCCAGGGACATAAGGGAAACACTTGGTTCCAGGGATATAAGGCAAGCACTTGGTTCCAGGGATATAAGAGAAGCACTTGGTTCCAGAGATATAAGAGAAGCACTTGGTTGCAGTGATATAAGGGAAGCACTTGGTTCCAGGGATATAAGAGAAGCACGTGGTCCCAGGGATATAAGAGAAGCACTTGTTTTCATGGATATAAGGGAAGCACGTGGTTCCAGGGATATAAGGGAAGCACTTGGTTCCAGGGATATAAGAGAAGCACTTGGTTCCAGTGATATAAGAGAAGCACTTATTTTCAGGGATATAAGAGATGCACTTGGTTCCAGGGATATAAGGGAAGCACTTGGTTCCAGGGACATAAGGGAAGCACTTGGTTCCAGGGATATAAGAGAAGCACTTGGTTCCAGTGATATAAGAGAAGCACTTGTTTTCAGGGATATAAGAGAAGCACTTGGTTCCAGGGATATAAGAGAAGCACGTGGTTCCAGGGAAATAAGGGAAGCACTTGTTTTCAGGGATATAAGAGAAGCACTTGGTTCCAGGGATATAAGAGAAGCACTTTCTTCCAGTGATATAAGAGAAGCACTTGTTTTCAGGGATATAAGGGAAGCACTTGGTTCCAGGGATATAAGAGAAGCACGTGGGTCCAGGGATATAAGGGAAGCACTTGTTTTCAGGGATATAAGAGAAGCACTTGGTTCCAGGGATATAAGAGAAGCACGTGGTTCCAGGGATATAAGAGAAGCACTTGGTTCCAGGGATATAAGAGAAGCACTTTTTTTCAGGGATATAAGAGAAGCATTTTGTTCCAGGGATATAAGAGAAGCACTTGTTTTCAGGGATATAAGAGAAGCACTTGTTTTCAGGGATATAAGGGAAGCACGTGGTTCCAGGGATATAAGGGAAGCACTTGGTTCCAGGGATATAAGGGAAGCACTTGGTTACAGGGATATAAGGGAAGCACTTGGTTCCAGGGATATAAGAGAAGCACTTGGTTCCAGAGATATAAGAGAAGCACTTGGTTCCAGGGATATAAGGGAAGCACTTGGTTCCAGAGATATAAGTGAAGCACTTGGTTCCAAGGACATAAGGGAAACACATGGTTCCAGGGATATAAGGGAAGCACTTGGTTCCAGTGATATAAGAGAAGCACTTGGTTCCAGGGATATAAGAGAAGCACTTGGTTCCAGAGACATAAGAGAAGCACTTGGTTCCAGGGATATAGGGGAAGCACTTGGTTCCAGAGATATAAGAGAAGCACTTGGTTCCAGGGTTATAAGGGAAGCACTTGGTTCCAGGGATATAAGAGAAGCACGTCGTTCCAGGGATATGAGAGAAGCACGTAGTTCCAGGGATATAAGGGAAACACTTGGTTCCAGGGATATAAGGGAACCAGATGGTTACGGGGATATAAAGGCAGCACTTGGTTCCGGGGATGTAAGGGAGCACTTGGTTCCAGGGATAAAAGAGAAGCACGTGGTTCCAGGGATATAAGGGAAGCACTTGGTTCCAGGGATATAAGAGAAGCACGTCGTTCCAGGGATATGAGAGAAGCACGTAGTTCCAGGGATATAAGGGAAGCACTTGGTTCCAGGGATATAAGGGAAGCACTTGGTTCCAGGGACATAAGGGAAACACTTGGTTCCAGGGATATAAGGCAAGCACTTGGTTCCAGGGATATAAGAGAAGCACTTGGTTCCAGAGATATAAGAGAAGCACTTGGTTCCAGTGATATAAGGGAAGCACTTGGTTCCAGGGATATAAGGGAAGCACTTGGTTCCAGGGACATAAGAGAATCACGTGGTCCCAGGGATATAAGAGAAGCACTTGTTTTCATGGATATAAGGGAAGCACGTGGTTCCAGGGATATAAGGGAAACACTTGGTTCCAGGGATATAAGAGAAGCACTTGGTTCCAGTGATATAAGAGAAGCACTTATTTTCAGGGATATAAGAGATGCACTTGGTTCCAGGGATATAAGGGAAGCACTTGGTTCCAGGGACATAAGGGAAGCACTTGGTTCCAGGGATATAAGAGAAGCACTTGGTTCCAGTGATATAAGAGAAGCACTTGTTTTCAGGGATATTAGAGAAGCACTTGGTTCCTGGGATATAAGAGAAGCACGTGGTTCCAGGGAAATAAGGGAAGCACTTGTTTTCAGGGATATAAGAGAAGCACTTGGTTCCAGGGATATAAGAGAAGCTCTTTCTTCCAGTGATATAAGAGAAGCACTTGTTTTCAGGGATATAAGGGAAGCACTTGGTTCCAGGGATATAAGAGAAGCACGTGGGTCCAGGGATATAAGGGAAGCACTTGTTTTCAGGGATATAAGAGAAGCACTTGGTTCCAGGGATATAAGAGAAGCACTTGGTTCCAGGGATATAAGAGAAGCACTTGTTTTCAGGGATATAAGAGAAGCACTTGTTTTCAGGGATATAAGTGAAGCACTTGGTTCCAAGGACATAAGGGAAACACATGGTTCCAGGGATATAAGGGAAGCCCTTGGTTCCAGTGATATAAGAGAAGCACTTGGTTCCAGGGATATAAGAGAAGCACTTGGTTCCAGAGACATAAGAGAAGCACTTGGTTCCAGGGATATAGGGGAAGCACTTGGTTCCAGAGATATAAGAGAAGCACTTGGTTCCAGGGTTATAAGGGAAGCACTTGGTTCCAGGGATATAAGAGAAGCACGTCGTTCCAGGGATATGAGAGAAGCACGTAGTTCCAGGGATATAAGGGAAACACTTGGTTCCAGGGATATAAGGGAACCAGATGGTTAAGGGGATATAAAGGCAGCACTTGGTTCCGGGGATGTAAGGGAGCACTTGATTCCAGGGATAAAAGAGAAGCACGTGGTTCCAGTGATATAAGGGAAGCACTTGGTTCCAGGGATATAAGGGAAGCACTTGGTTCCAGGGACATAAGAGAAGCTCGTGGTCCCAGGGATATAAGAGAAGCACTTGTTTTCATGGATATAAGGGAAGCACGTGGTTCCAGGGATATAAGGGAAGCACTTGGTTCCAGGGATATAAGAGAAGCACTTGGTTCCAGTGATATAAGAGAAGCACTTATTTTCAGGGATATAAGAGATGCACTTGGTTCCAGGGATATAAGGGAAGCACTTGGTTCCAGGGACATAAGGGAAGCACTTGGTTCCAGGGATATAAGAGAAGCACTTGGTTCCAGTGATATAAGAGAAGCACTTGTTTTCAGGGATATTAGAGAAGCACTTGGTTCCTGGGATATAAGAGAAGCACGTGGTTCCAGGGAAATAAGGGAAGCACTTGTTTTCAGGGATATAAGAGAAGCACTTGGTTCCAGGGATATAAGAGAAGCTCTTTCTTCCAGTGATATAAGAGAAGCACTTGTTTTCAGGGATATAAGGGAAGCATTTGGTTCCAGGGATATAATAGAAGCACTTTTTTTCAGGGATATAAGAGAAGCACTTGTTTTCAGGGATATAAGAGAAGCACTTGTTTTCAGGGATATAAGGGAAGCACGTGGTTCCAGGGATATAAGGGAAGCATTTGGTTCCTGGGATATAAGGGAAGCACTTGGTTACAGGGATATAAGGGAAGCACTTGGTTCCAGGGATATAAGAGAAGCACTTGGTTCCAGAGATATAAGAGAAGCACTTGGTTCCAGGGATATAAGGGAAACACTTGGTTCCAGAGATATAAGTGAAGCACTTGGTTCCAAGGACATAAGGGAAACACATGGTTCCAGGGATATAAGGGAAGCCCTTGGTTCCAGTGATATAAGAGAAGCACTTGGTTCCAGGGATATAAGAGAAGCACTTGGTTCCAGAGACATAAGAGAAACACTTGGTTCCAGGGATATAGGGGAAGCACTTGGTTCCAGAGATATAAGAGAAGCACTTGGTTCCAGGGTTATAAGGGAAGCACTTGGTTCCAGGGATATAAGAGAAGCACGTCGTTCCAGGGATATGAGAGAAGCACGTAGTTCCAGGGATATAAGGGAAACAC
Source organism: Paraescarpia echinospica (assembly GCA_020002185.1). Taxonomy (NCBI): domain Eukaryota; kingdom Metazoa; phylum Annelida; class Polychaeta; order Sabellida; family Siboglinidae; genus Paraescarpia; species Paraescarpia echinospica. Next base: position 17,839 of record JAHLWY010000347.1, on the reverse strand, counting down.
TTGGTTCCAGGGATATAAGGGAACCAGATGGTTAAGGGGATATAAAGGCAGCACTTGGTTCCGGGGATGTAAGGGAGCACTTGGTTCCAGGGATAAAAGAGAAGCACGTGGTTCCAGGGATATAAGGGAAGCACTTGGTTCCAGGGATATAAGAGAAGCACGTCGTTCCAGGGATATGAGAGAAGCACGTAGTTCCAGGGATATAAGGGAAGCACTTGGTTCCAGGGATAAAAGGGAAGCACTTGGTTCCAGGGACATAAGGGAAACACTTGGTTCCAGGGATATAAGGCAAGCACTTGGTTCCAGGGATATAAGAGAAGCACTTGGTTCCAGAAATATAAGAGAAGTACTTGGTTCCAGTGATATAAGGGAAGCACTTGGTTCCAGGGATATAAGGGAAGCACTTGGTTCCAGGGACATAAGAGAAGCACGTGGTCCCAGGGATATAAGAGAAGCACTTGTTTTCATGGATATAAGGGAAGCACGTGGTTCCAGGGATATAAGGGAAGCACTTGGTTCCAGGGATATAAGAGAAGCACTTGGTTTCAGTGATATAAGAGAAGCACTTATTTTCAGGGATATAAGAGATGCACTTGGTTCCAGGGATATAAGGGAAGCACTTGGTTCCAGGGACATAAGGGAAGCACTTGGTTCCAGGGATATAAGAGAAGCACTTGGTTCCAGTGATATAAGAGAAGCACTTGTTTTCAGGGATATTAGAGAAGCACTTGGTTCCTGGGATATAAGAGAAGCACGTGGTTCCAGGGAAATAAGGGAAGCACTTGTTTTCAGGGATATAAGAGAAGCACTTGGTTCCAGGGATATAAGAGAAGCACTTTCTTCCAGTGATATAAGAGAAGCACTTGTTTTCAGGGATATAAGGGAAGCACTTGGTTCCAGGGATATAAGAGAAGCACGTGGGTCCAGGGATATAAGGGAAGCACTTGTTTTCAGGGATATAAGAGAAGCACTTGGTTCCAGGGATATAAGAGAAGCACGTGGTTCCAGGGATATAAGAGAAGCACTTTCTTCCAGGGATATAAGAGAAGCACTTGGTTCCAGTGATATAAGAGAAGCACTTGGTTCCAGTTATATAAGAGGAGCACTTGGTTCCAGGGATATAAGAGAAGCACTTGGTTCCAGAGATATAAGAGAAGCACTTGGTTCCAGGGATATAAGAGAAGCACTTGGTTCCAGAGATATAAGAGAAGCACTTGGTTCCAGGGATATAAGGGAAGCACTTGGTTCCAGGGATATAAGGGAAGCACTTGGTTCCAGAGATATAAGGGAAGCACTTGTTTTCAGGGATATAAGGGAAGCACTTGGTTCCAGGGATATAAGGGAACCACTTGTTTTCAGGGATATAAGGGAAGCACTTGGTTCCAGGTATATAAGAGAAGCACTTGGTTCCAGTGATATAAGAGAAGCACTTGGTTCCAGTGATATAAGAGAAGCACTTGGTTCCAGGGATATAAGAGAAGCACTTGGTTCCAGGGATATAAGGGAAGCACTTGGTTCCAGGGATATAAGGGAAGCACTTGGTTCCAGGGGTATAAGGGAAGCACTTGGTTCCAGGGACATAAGGGAAACACTTGGTTCCAGGGATATAAGGGAAGCACTTGGTTCCAGGAATATAAGAGAAGCACTTGGTTCCAGAGATATAAGAGAAGCACTTGGTTCCAGGGATATAAGGGAAGCACTTGGTTCCAGGGATATAAGAGAAGCACTTGGTTGCAGGGATATAAGAGAAGCACTTGGTTCCAGGTATATACGGGAAGCACTTGGTTCCAGAGATATAAGAGAAGCACTTGGTTCCAGGGATATTAGAGAAGCACTTGGTTCCAGAGATATAAGTGAAGCACTTGGTTCCAGGGATATAAGGGAAGCACTTGGTTCCAGAGATATAAGTGAAGCACTTGGTTCCAGGGATATAAGTGAAGCACTTGGTTCCAGGGATATAAGAGAAGCACTTGGTTCCAGGGATATAAGAGAAGCACTTGGTTCCAGAGATATAAGAGAAGCACTTGGTTCCAGGGATATAAGGGAAGCACTTGGTTCCAGAGATATAAGTGAAGCACTTGGTTCCAAGGACATAAGGGAAACACTTGGTTCCAGGTATATAAGGGAAGCACTTGGTTCCAGTGATATAAGAGAAGCACTTGGTTCCAGGGATATAAGAGAAGCACTTGGTTCCAGAGACATAAGAGAAGCACTTGGTTCCAGGGATATAGGGGAAGCACTTGGTTCCAGGGATATAAGAGAAGCACTTGGTTCCAGGGTTATAAGGGAAGCACTTGGTTCCAGGGATATAAGAGAAGCACGTCGTTCCAGGGATATGAGAGAAGCACGTAGTTCCAGGGATATAAGGGAAACACTTGGTTCCAGGGATATAAGGGAACCAGATGGTTACGGGGATATAAAGGCAGCACTTGGTTCCGGGGATGTAAGGGAGCACTTGGTTCCAGGGATAAAAGAGAAGCACGTGGTTCCAGGGATATAAGGGAAGAACTTGGTTCCAGGGATATAAGAGAAGCACGTCGTTCCAGGGATATGAGAGAAGCACGTAGTTCCAGGGATATAAGGGAAGCACTTGGTTCCAGGGATTAAGGGAAGCACTTGGTTCCAGGGACATAAGGGAAACACTTGGTTCCAGGGATATAAGGGAAGCACTTGGTTCCAGGGATATAAGAGAAGCACTTGGTTCCAGAGATATAAGAGAAGCACTTGGTTGCAGTGATATAAGGGAAGCACTTGGTTCCAGGGATATAAGGGAAGCACTTGGTTCCAGGGATATAAGAGAAGCACGTGGTCCCATGGATATAAGAGAAGCACTTGTTTTCATGGATATAAGGGAAGCACGTGGTTCCAGGGATATAAGGGAAGCACTTGGTTCCAGGGATATAAGAGAAGCACTTGGTTCCAGTGATATAAGAGAAGCACTTATTTTCAGGGATATAAGAGATGCACTTGGTTCCAGGGATATAAGGGAAGCACTTGGTTCCAGGGACATAAGGGAAGCACTTGGTTCCAGGGATATAAGAGAAGCACTTGGTTCCAGTGTTATAAGAGAAGCACTTGTTTTCAGGGATATAAGAGAAGCACTTGGTTCCAGGGATATAAGAGAAGCACGTGGTTCCAGGGAAATAAGGGAAGCACTTGTTTTCAGTGATATAAGAGAAGCACTTGGTTCCAGGGATATAAGAGAAGCACTTTCTTCCAGTGATATAAGAGAAGCACTTGTTTTCAGGGATATAAGGGAAGCACTTGGTTCCAGGGATATAAGAGAAGCACGTGGGTCCAGGGATATAAGGGAAGCACTTGTTTTCAGGGATATAAGAGAAGCACTTGGTTCCAGGGATAAAATAGAAGCACGTGGTTCCAGGGATATAAGAGAAGCACTTGGTTCCAGGGATATAAGAGAAGCACTTTTTTTCAGGGATATAAGAGAAGCATTTTGTTCCAGGGATATAAGAGAAGCACTTGTTTTCAGGGATATAAGAGAAGCACTTGTTTTCAGGGATATAAGGGAAGCACGTGGTTCCAGGGATATAAGGGAAGCACTTGGTTCCAGGGATATAAGGGAAGCACTTGGTTCCAGGGATATAAGGGAAGCACTTGGTTCCAGGGATATAAGGGAAGCACTTGGTTCCAGAGATATAAGAGAAGCACTTGGTTCCAGGGATATAAGGAAAGCACTTGGTTCCAGAGATATAAGTGAAGCACTTGGTTCCAAGGACATAAGGGAAACACATGGTTCCAGGGATATAAGGGAAGCACTTGGTTCCAGTGATATAAGAGAAGCACTTGGTTCCAGGGATATAAGAGAAGCACTTGGTTCCAGAGACATAAGAGAAGCACTTGTTTCCAGGGATATAAGAGAAGCACGTCGTTCCAGGGATATGAGAGAAGCACGTAGTTCCAGGGATATAAGGGAAACACTTGGTTCCAGGGATATAAGGGAACCAGATGGTTACGGGGATATAAAGGCAGCACTTGGTTCCGGGGATGTAAGGGAGCACTTGGTTCCAGGGATAAAAGAGAAGCACGTGGTTCCAGGGATATAAGGGAAGCACTTGGTTCCAGGGATATAAGAGAAGCACGTCGTTCCAGGGATATGAGAGAAGCACGTAGTTCCAGGGATATAAGGGAAGCACTTGGTTCCAGGGATATAAGGGAAGCACTTGGTTCCAGGGACATAAGGGAAACACTTGGTTCCAGGGATATAAGGCAAGCACTTGGTTCCAGGGATATAAGAGAAGCACTTGGTTCCAGAGATATAAGAGAAGCACTTGGTTCCAGTGATATAAGGGAAGCACTTGGTTCCAGGGATATAAGGGAAGCACTTGGTTCCAGGGACATAAGAGAATCACGTGGTCCCAGGGATATAAGAGAAGCACTTGTTTTCATGGATATAAGGGAAGCACTTGGTTCCAGGGATATAAGAGAAGCACTTGGTTCCAGTGATATAAGAGAAGCACTTATTTTCAGGGATATAAGAGATGCACTTGGTTCCAGGGATATAAGGGAAGCACTTGGTTCCAGGGACATAAGGGAAGCACTTGGTTCCAGGGATATAAGAGAAGCACTTGGTTCCAGTGATATAAGAGAAGCACTTGTTTTCAGGGATATTAGAGAAGCACTTGGTTCCTGGGATATAAGAGAAGCACTTTCTTCCAGTGATATAAGAGAAGCACTTGTTTTCAGGGATATAAGGGAAGCACTTGGTTCCAGGGATATAAGAGAAGCACGTGGGTCCAGGGATATTTGGGAAACACTTGTTTTCAGGGATATAAGAGAAGCACCTGGTTCCAGGGATATAAGAGAAGCACGTGGTTCCAGGGATATAAGAGAAGCACTTGGTTCCAGGGATATAATAGAAGCACTTTTTTTCAGGGATATAAGAGAAGCACTTGTTTTCAGGGATATAAGAGACGCACTTGTTTTCAGGGATATAAGGGAAGCACGTGGTTCCAGGGATATAAGGGAAGCATTTGGTTCCAGGGATATAAGGGAAGCACTTGGTTACAGGGATATAAGGGAAGCACTTGGTTCCAGGGATATAAGAGAAGCACTTGGTTCCAGAGATATAAGAGAAGCACTTTGTTCCAGGGATATAAGGGAAGCACTTGGTTCCAGAGATATAAGTGAAGCACTTGGTTCCAAGGACATAAGGGAAACACATGGTTCCAGGGATATAAGGGAAGCCCTTGGTTCCAGTGATATAAGAGAAGCACTTGGTTCCAGGGATATAAGAGAAGCACTTGGTTCCAGAGACATAAGAGAAGCACTTGGTTCCAGGGATATAGGGGAAGCACTTGGTTCCAGAGATATAAGAGAAGCACTTGGTTCCAGGGTTATAAGGGAAGCACTTGGTTCCAGGGATATAAGAGAAGCACGTCGTTCCAGGGATATGAGAGAAGCACGTAGTTCCAGGGATATAAGGGAAACACTTGGTTCCAGGGATATAAGGGAACCAGATGGTTAAGGGGATATAAAGGCAGCACTTGGTTCCGGGGATGTAAGGGAGCACTTGGTTCCAGGGATAAAAGAGAAGCACGTGGTTCCAGGGATATAAGGGAAGCACTTGGTTCCAGGGATATAAGAGAAGCACGTCGTTCCAGGGACATAAGGGAAACACTTGGTTCCAGGGATATAAGGGAAGCACTTGGTTCCAGGGATATAAGAGAAGCACTTGGTTCCAGAGATATAAGAGAAGCACTTGGTTGCAGTGATATAAGGGAAGCACTTGGTTCCAGGGATATAAGGGAAGCACTTGGTTCCAGGGATATAAGAGAAGCACGTGGTCCCAGGGATATAAGAGAAGCACTTGTTTTCATGGATATAAGGGAAGCACGTGGTTCCAGGGATATAAGGGAAGCACTTGGTTCCAGGGATATAAGAGAAGCACTTGGTTCCAGTGATATAAGAGAAGCACTTATTTTCAGGGATATAAGAGATGCACTTGGTTCCAGGGATATAAGGGAAGCACTTGGTTCCAGGGACATAAGGGAAGCACTTGGTTCCAGGGATATAAGAGAAGCACTTGGTTCCAGTGTTATAAGAGAAGCACTTGTTTTCAGGGATATAAGAGAAGCACTTGGTTCCAGGGATATAAGAGAAGCACGTGGTTCCAGGGAAATAAGGGAAGCACTTGTTTTCAGGGATATAAGAGAAGCACTTGGTTCCAGGGATATAAGAGAAGCACTTTCTTCCAGTGATATAAGAGAAGCACTTGTTTTCAGGGATATAAGGGAAGCGCTTGGTTCCAGGGATATAAGAGAAGCACGTGGGTCCAGGGATATAAGAGAAGCACTTGTTTTCAGGGATATAAGAGAAGCACTTGTTTTCAGGGATATAAGGGAAGCACGTGGTTCCAGGGATATAAGGGAAGCAGATATAAGGGAAGCACTTCCAGGGTTAAGAGAAGCACTTTTTTTCAGGGATATAAGGGAAGCATTTTGTTCCAGGGATATAAGAGAAGCACTTGGTTCCAGGGATATAAGAGAAGCACTTGTTTTCAGGGATATAAGAGAAGCACTTGTTTTCAGGGATATAAGGGAAGCACGTGGTTCCAGGGATATAAGGGAAGCACTTGGTTCCAGGGATATAAGGGAAGCACTTGGTTCCAGGGATATAAGGGAAGCACTTGGTTCAAGGGATATAAGAGAAGCACTTGGTTCCAGAGATATAAGAGAAGCACTTGGTTCCAGGGATATAAGGGAAGCACTTGGTTCCAGAGATATAAGTGAAGCACTTGGTTCCAAGGACATAAGGGAAACACATGGTTCCAGAGATATAAGGGAAGCACTTGGTTCCAGTGATATAAGAGAAGCACTTGGTTCCAGGGATATAAGAGAAGCACTTGGTTCCAGAGTCATAAGAGAAGCACTTGGTTCCAGGGATATAGCGGAAGCACTTGGTTCCAGAGATATAAGAGAAGCACTTGATTCCAGGGTTATAAGGGAAGCACTTGGTTCCAGGGATATAAGAGAAGCACGTCGTTCCAGGGATATGAGAGAAGCACGTAGTTCCAGGGATATAAGGGAAGCACTTGGTTCCAGGGATATAAGGGAAGCACTTGGTTCCAGGGACATAAGGGAAACACTTGGTTCCAGGGATATAAGGGAAGCACTTGGTTCCAGGGATATAAGAGAAGCACTTGGTTCCAGAGATATAAGAGAAGCACTTGGTTCCAGTGATATAAGGGAAGCACTTGGTTCCAGGGATATAAGGGAAGCACTTGGTACCAGGGATATAAGAGAAGCACGTGGTCCCAGGGATATAAGAGAAGCACTTGTTTTCATGGATATAAGGGAAGCACGTGGTTCCAGGGATATAAGGGAAGCACTTGGTTCCAGGGATATAAGAAGCACTTGGTTGCAATGATATAAGGGAAGCACTTGGTTCCAGGGATATAAGAGAAGCACGTGGTCCCAGGGATATAAGAGAAGCACTTGTTTTCATGGATATAAGGGAAGCACGTGGTTCCAGGGATATAAGGGAAGCACTTGGTTCCAGGGATATAAGAGAAGCACTTGGTTCCAGTGATATAAGAGAAGCACTTATTTTCAGGGATATAAGAGATGCACTTGGTTCCAGGGATATAAGGGAAGCACTTGGTTCCAGGGACATAAGGGAAGCACTTGGTTCCACGGATATAAGAGAAGCACTTGGTTCCAGTGATATAAGAGAAGCACTTGTTTTCAGGGATATAAGAGAAGCACTTGGTTCCAGGGAAATAAGGGAAGAACTTGTTTTCAGGGATATAAGAGAAGCACTTGTTTCCAGGGATATAAGAGAAGCACTTTGTTCCAGTGATATAAGAGAAGCACTTGTTTTCAGGGATATAAGGGAAGCACTTGGTTCCAGGGATATAAGTGAAGCACGTGGTTCCAGGGATATAAGGGAAGCACTTGTTTTCAGGGATATAAGAGAAGCACTTGGTTCCAGGGATATAAGAGAAGCACGTGGTTCCAGGGATATAAGAGAAGCACTTCGTTCCAGGGATATAAGGGATATAAGAGAAGCATTTTGTTCCAGGGATATAAGAGAAGCACTTGTTTTCAGGGATATAAGAGAAGCACTTGTTTTCAGGGATATAAGGGAAGCACGTGGTTCCAGGGATATAAGGGAAGCACTTGGTTCCAGGGATATAAGGGAAGCACTTGGTTACAGGGATATAAGGGAAGCACTTGGTTCCAGGGATATAAGAGAAGCACTTGGTTCCAGAGATATAAGAGAAGCACTTGGTTCCAGGAATATAAGGGAAGCACTTGGTTCCAGAGATATAAGTGAAGCACTTGGTTCCAAGGACATAAGGGAAACACATGGTTCCAGGGATATAAGGGAAGCCCTTGGTTCCAGTGATATAAGAGAAGCACTTGGTTCCAGGGATATAAGAGAAGCACTTGGTTCCAGAGACATAAGAGAAGCACTTGGTTCCAGGGATATAGGGGAAGCACTTGGTTCCAGAGATATAAGAGAAGCACTTGGTTCCAGGGTTATAAGGTAAGCACTTGGTTCCAGGGATATAAGAGAAGCACGTCGTTCCTGGGATATGAGAGAAGCACGTAGTTCCAAGGATATAAGGGAAACACTTGGTTCCAGGGATATAAGGGAACCAGATGGTTAAGGGGATATAAAAGCAGCACTTGGTTCCGGGGATGTAAGGGATCACTTGGTTCCAGGGATAAAAGAGAAGCACGTGGTTCCAGGGATATAAGGGAAGCACTTGGTTCCAGGGATATAAGAGAAGCACGTCGTTCCAGGGATATGAGAGAAGCACGTAGTTCCAGGGATATAAGGGAAGCACTTGGTTCCAGGGATATAAGGGAAGCACTTGGTTCCAGGGACATAAGGGAAACACTTGGTTCCAGGGATATAAGGCAAGCACTTGGTTCCAGGGATATAAGAGAAGCACTTGGTTCCAGAGATATAAGAGAAGCACTTGGTTCCAGTGATATAAGGGAAGCACTTGGTTCCAGGGATATAAGGGAAGCACTTGGTTCCAGGGACATAAGAGAATCACGTGGTCCCAGGGATATAAGAGAAGCACTTGTTTTCATGGATATAAGGGAAGCACGTGGTTCCAGGGATATAAGGGAAACACTTGGTTCCAGGGATATAAGAGAAGCACTTGGTTCCAGTGATATAAGAGAAGCACTTATTTTCAGGGATATAAGAGATGCACTTGGTTCCAGGGATATAAGGGAAGCACTTGGTTCCAGGGACATAAGGGAAGCACTTGGTTCCAGGGATATAAGAGAAGCACTTGGTTCCAGTGATATAAGAGAAGCACTTGTTTTCAGGGATATTAGAGAAGCACTTGGTTCCTGGGATATAAGAGAAGCACGTGGTTCCAGGGAAATAAGGGAAGCACTTGTTTTCAGGGATATAAGAGAAGCACTTGGTTCCAGGGATATAAGAGAAGCTCTTTCTTCCAGTGATATAAGAGAAGCACTTGTTTTCAGGGATATAAGGGAAGCACTTGGTTCCAGGGATATAAGAGAAGCACGTGGGTCCAGGGATATAAGGGAAGCACTTGTTTTCAGGGATATAAGAGAAGCACTTGGTTCCAGGGATATAAGAGAAGCACTTGGTTCCAGGGATATAAGAGAAGCACTTGTTTTCAGGGATATAAGAGAAGCACTTGTTTTCAGGGATATAAGTGAAGCACTTGGTTCCAAGGACATAAGGGAAACACATGGTTCCAGGGATATAAGGGAAGCCCTTGGTTCCAGTGATATAAGAGAAGCACTTGGTTCCAGGGATATAAGAGAAGCACTTGGTTCCAGAGATATAAGAGAAGCACTTGGTTCCAGGGATATAGGGGAAGCACTTGGTTCCAGAGATATAAGAGAAGCACTTGGTTCCAGGGTTATAAGGGAAGCACTTGGTTCCAGGGATATAAGAGAAGCACGTCGTTCCAGGGATATGAGAGAAGCACGTAGTTCCAGGGATATAAGGGAAACACTTGGTTCCAGGGATATAAGGGAACCAGATGGTTAAGGGGATATAAAGGCAGCACTTGGTTCCGGGGATGTAAGGGAGCACTTGGTTCCAGGGATAAAAGAGAAGCACGTGGTTCCAGTGATATAAGGGAAGCACTTGGTTCCAGGGATATAAGGGAAGCACTTGGTTCCAGGGACATAAGAGAAGCTCGTGGTCCCAGGGATATAAGAGAAGCACTTGTTTTCATGGATATAAGGGAAGCACGTGGTTCCAGGGATATAAGGGAAGCACTTGGTTCCAGGGATATAAGAGAAGCACTTGGTTCCAGTGATATAAGAGAAGCTCTTATTTTCAGGGATATAAGAGATGCAGTTGGTTCCAGGGATATAAGGGAAGCACTTGGTTCCAGGGACATAAGGGAAGCACTTGGTTCCAGGGATATAAGAGAAGCACTTGGTTCCAGTGATATAAGAGAAGCACTTGTTTTCAGGGATATTAGAGAAGCACTTGGTTCCTGGGATATAAGAGAAGCACGTGGTTCCAGGGAAATAAGGGAAGCACTTGTTTTCAGGGATATAAGAGAAGCACTTGGTTCCAGGGATATAAGAGAAGCTCTTTCTTCCAGTGATATAAGAGAAGCACTTGTTTTCAGGGATATAAGGGAAGCATTTGGTTCCAGGGATATAATAGAAGCACTTTTTTTCAGGGATATAAGAGAAGCACTTGTTTTCAGGGATATAAGAGAAGCACTTGTTTTCAGGGATATAAGGGAAGCACGTGGTTCCAGGGATATAAGGGAAGCATTTGGTTCCTGGGATATAAGGGAAGCACTTGGTTACAGGGATATAAGGGAAGCACTTGGTTCCAGGGATATAAGAGAAGCACTTGGTTCCAGAGATATAAGAGAAGCACTTGGTTCCAGGGATATAAGGGAAACACTTGGTTCCAGAGATATAAGTGAAGCACTTGGTTCCAAGGACATAAGGGAAACACATGGTTCCAGGGATATAAGGGAAGCCCTTGGTTCCAGTGATATAAGAGAAGCACTTGGTTCCAGGGATATAAGAGAAGCACTTGGTTCCAGAGACATAAGAGAAACACTTGGTTCCAGGGATATAGGGGAAGCACTTGGTTCCAGAGATATAAGAGAAGCACTTGGTTCCAGGGTTATAAGGGAAGCACTTGGTTCCAGGGATATAAGAGAAGCACGTCGTTCCAGGGATATGAGAGAAGCACGTAGTTCCAGGGATATAAGGGAAACACTTGGTTCCAGGGATATAAGGGAACCAGATGGTTAAGGGGATATAAAGGCAGCACTTGGTTCCGGGGATGTAAGGGAGCACTTGGTTCCAGGGATAAAAGAGAAGCACGTGGTTCCAGGGATATAAGGGAAGCACTTGGTTCCAGGGATATAAGAGAAGCACGTCGTTCCAGGGATATGAGAGAAGCACGTAGTTCCAGGGATATAAGGGAAGCACTTGGTTCCAGGGATATAAGGGAAGCACTTGGTTCCAGGGACATAAGGGAAACACTTGGTTCCAGGGATATAACGCAAGCACTTGGTTCCAGGGATATAAGAGAAGCACTTGGTTCCAGAAATATAAGAGAAGCACTTGGTTCCAGTGATATAAGGGAAGCACTTGGTTCCAGGGATATAAGGGAAGCACTTGGTTCCAGGGACATAAGAGAAGCACGTGGTCCCAGGGATATAAGAGAAGCACTTGTTTTCATGGATATAAGGGAAGCACGTGGTTCCAGGGATATAAGGGAAGCACTTGGTTCCAGGGATATAAGAGAAGCACTTGGTTCCAGTGATATAAGAGAAGCACTTATTTTCAGGGATATAAGAGATGCACTTGGTTCCAGGGATATAAGGGAAGCGCTTGGTTCCAGGGACATAAGGGAAGCACTTGGTTCCAGGGATATAAGAGAAGCACTTGGTTCCAGTGATATAAGAGAAGCACTTGTTTTCAGGGATATTAGAGAAGCACTTGGTTCCTGGGATATAAGAGAAGCACGTGGTTCCAGGGAAATAAGGGAAGCACTTGTTTTCAGGGATATAAGAGAAGCACTTGGTTCCAGGGATATAAGAGAAGCTCTTTCTTCCAGTGATATAAGAGAAGCACTTGTTTTCAGGGATATAAGGGAAGCACTTGGTTCCAGGGATATAAGAGAAGCACGTGGGTCCAGGGATATAAGGGAAGCACTTGTTTTCAGGGATATAAGAGAAGCACTTGGTTCCAGGGATATAAGAGAAGCACGTGGTTCCAGGGATATAAGAGAAGCACTTTCTTCCAGGGATATAAGAGAAGCACTTGGTTCCAGTGATATAAGAGAAGCACTTGGTTCCAGTTATATAAGAGGAGCACTTGGTTCCAGGGATATAAGAGAAGCACTTGGTTCCAGAGATATAAGAGAAGCACTTGGTTCCAGGAATATAAGAGAAGCACTTGGTTCCAGAGATATAAGAGAAGCACTTGGTTCCAGGGATATAAGGGAAGCACTTGGTTCCAGGGATATAAGAGAAGCATTTGGTTCCAGGGATATAAGAGAAGCACGTGGTTCCAGGTATATAAGGGAAGCACTTGGCTCCAGAGATATAAGAGGAGCACTTGGTTCCAGGGATATAAGAGAAGCACTTGGTTCCAGAGATATAAGAGAAGCACTTGGTTCCAGGGATATAAGGGAAGCACTTGGTTCCAGAGATATAAGAGAAGCACTTGGTTCCAGGGATATAAGGGAAACACTTGGTTCCAGGGATATAAGGGAAGCACTTGGTTCCAGATATATAAGGGAAGCACTTGGTTCCATATATATAAGAGAAGCACTTGGTTCCAGGTATATAAGGGAAACACTTGGTTCCAGGGATATAAGAGAAGGACTTGGTTCCAGTGATATAAGAGAAACACTTGGTCCCAGGGATATAAGGGAAGCACTTGGTTCCAGAGATATAAGAGAAACACTTGGTCCCAGGGATATAAGGGAACCACGTGGTCCCAGGAATATAAGGAAAGCACTTTGTTCCAGGGATATAAGGGAAGCACTTGGTTCCAGAGATATAAGAGAAGCAATTGGTTCCAGAGATATAAGGGAAGCACTTGTTTCCAGAGATATAAGGGAAGCACTTGGTTCCAGGGATATAAGAGAAGCACTTGGTTCCAGTGATATAAGAGAAGCACTTGGTTCCAGTTATATAAGAGGAGCACTTGGTTCCAGGGATATAAGAGAAGCACTTGGTTCCAGAGATATAAGAGAAGCACTTGGCTCCAGGGATATAAGGGAAGCACTTGGTTCCAGGGATATAAGGGAAGCACTTGGTTCCAGAGATATAAGGGAAGCACTTGTTTTCAGGGATATAAGGGAAGCACTTGGTTCCAGGGATATAAGGGAACCACTTGTTTTCAGGGATATAAGGGAAGCACTTGGTTCCAGGTATATAAGAGAAGCACTTGGTTCCAGTGATATAAGAGAAGCACTTGGTTCCAGTGATATAAGAGAAGCACTTGGTTCCAGGGATATAAGAGAAGCACTTGGTTCCAGGGATATAAGGGAAGCACTTGGTTCCAGGGATATAAGGGAAGCACTTGGTTCCAGGGATATAAGGGAAACACTTGGTTCCAGGGACATAAGGGAAACACTTGGTTCCAGGGATATAAGGGAAGCACTTGGTTCCAGGAATATAAGAGAAGCACTTGGTTCCAGAGATATAAGAGAAGCACTTGGTTCCAGGGATATAAGGGAAGCACTTGGTTCCAGGGATATAAGAGAAGCACTTGGTTGCAGGGATATAAGAGAAGCACTTGGTTCCAGGTATATACGGGAAGCACTTGGTTCCAGAGATATAAGAGAAGCACTTGGTTCCAGGGATATTAGAGAAGCACTTGGTTCCAGAGATATAAGTGAAGCACTTGGTTCCAGGGATATAAGGGAAGCACTTGGTTCCAGAGATATAAGAGAAGCACTTGGTTCCAGGGATATAAGGGAAGCACTTGGTTCCAGGGATATAAGAGAAGCACTTGGTTCCAGGGATATAAGAGAAGCACTTGGTTCCAGAGATATAAGAGAAGCACTTGGTTCCAGGGATATAAGGGAAGCACTTGGTTCCAGAGATATAAGTGAAGCACTCGGTTCCAAGGACATAAGGGAAACACGTGGTTCCAGGTATATAAGGGAAGCACTTGGTTCCAGTGATATAAGAGAAGCACTTGGTTCCAGGGATATAAGAGAAGCACTTGGTTCCAGAGACATAAGAGAAGCACTTGGTTCCAGGGATATAGGGGAAGCACTTGGTTCCAGAGATATAAGAGAAGCACTTGATTCCAGGGTTATAAGGGAAGCACTTGGTTCCAGGGATATAAGAGAAGCACGTCGTTCCAGGGATATGAGAGAAGCACGTAGTTCCAGGGATATAAGGGAAACACTTGGTTCCAGGGATATAAGGGAACCAGATGGTTACGGGGATATAAAGGCAGCACTTGGTTCCGGGGATGTAAGGGAGCACTTGTTTCCAGGGATAAAAGAGAAGCACGTGGTTCCAGGGATATAAGGGAAGAACTTGGTTCCAGGGATATAAGAGAAGCACGTCGTTCCAGGGATATAAGGGAAGCACTTGGTTCCAGGGATTAAGGGAAGCACTTGGTTCCAGGGACATAAGGGAAACACTTGGTTCCAGGGATATAAGGCAAGCACTTGGTTCCAGGGATATAAGAGAAGCACTTGGTTCCAGAGATATAAGAGAAGCACTTGGTTGCAATGATATAAGGGAAGCACTTGGTTCCAGGGATATAAGAGAAGCACGTGGTCCCAGGGATATAAGAGAAGCACTTGTTTTCATGGATATAAGGGAAGCACGTGGTTCCAGGGATATAAGGGAAGCACTTGGTTCCAGGGATATAAGAGAAGCACTTGGTTCCAGTGATATAAGAGAAGCACTTATTTTCAGGGATATAAGAGATGCACTTGGTTCCAGGGATATAAGGGAAGCACTTGGTTCCAGGGACATAAGGGAAGCACTTGTTTCCAGGGATATAAGAGAAGCACTTGGTTCCAGTGTTATAAGAGAAGCACTTGTTTTCAGGGATATAAGAGAAGCACTTGGTTCCAGGGATATAAGAGAAGCACGTGGTTCCAGGGAAATAAGGGAAGCACTTGTTTTCAGTGATATAAGAGAAGCACTTGGTTCCAGGGATATAAGAGAAGCACTTTCTTCCAGTGATATAAGAGAAGCACTTGTTTTCAGGGATATAAGGGAAGCACTTGGTTCCAGGGATATAAGAGAAGCACGTGGGTCCAGGGATATAAGGGAAGCACATGTTTTCAGGGATATAAGAGAAGCACTTGGTTCCAGGGATAAAATAGAAGCACGTGGTTCCAGGGATATAAGAGAAGCACTTGGTTCCAGGGATATAAGAGAAGCACTTTTTTTCAGGGATATAAGAGAAGCATTTTGTTCCAGGGATATAAGAGAAGCACTTGTTTTCAGGGATATAAGAGAAGCACTTGCTTTCAGGGATATAAGGGAAGCACGTGGTTCCAGGGATATAAGGGAAGCACTTGGTTCCAGGGATATAAGGGAAGCACTTGGTTCCAGGGATATAAGGGAAGCACTTGGTTCCAGGGATATAAGAGAAGCACTTGGTTCCAGAGATATAAGAGAAGCACTTGGTTCCAGGGATATAAGGGAAGCACTTGGTTCCAGAGATATAAGTGAAGCACTTGGTTCCAAGGACATAAGGGAAACACATGGTTCCAGGGATATAAGGGAAGCACTTGGTTCCAGTGATATAAGAGAAGCACTTGGTTCCAGGGATATAAGAGAAGCACTTGGTTCCAGAGACATAAGAGAAGCACTTGGTTCCAGGGATATAGGGGAAGCACTTGGTTCCAGAGATATAAGAGAAGCACTTGATTCCAGGGTTATAAGGGAAGCACTTGGTTCCAGGGATATAAGAGAAGCACGTCGTTCCAGGGATATGAGAGAAGCACGTAGTTCCAGGGATATAAGGGAAACACTTGGTTCCAGGGATATAAGGGAACCAGATGGTTACGGGGATATAAAGGCAGCACTTGGTTCCGGGGATGTAAGGGAGCACTTGGTTCCAGGGATAAAAGAGAAGCACGTGGTTCCAGGGATATAAGGGAAGCACTTGGTTCCAGGGATATAAGAGAAGCACGTCGTTCCAGGGATATGAGAGAAGCACGTAGTTCCAGGGATATAAGGGAAGCACTTGGTTCCAGGGATATAAGGGAAGCACTTGGTTCCAGGGACATAAGGGAAACACTTGGTTCCAGGGATATAAGGCAAGCACTTGGTTCCAGGGATATAAGAGAAGCACTTGGTTCCAGAGATATAAGAGAAGCACTTGGTTCCAGTGATATAAGGGAAGCACTTGGTTCCAGGGATATAAGGGAAGCACTTGGTTCCAGGGACATAAGAGAAGCACGTGGTCCCAGGGATATAAGAGAAGCACTTGTTTTCATGGATATAAGGGAAGCACGTGGTTCCAGGGATATAAGGGAAACACTTGGTTCCAGGGATATAAGAGAAGCACTTGGTTCCAGTGATATAAGAGAAGCACTTATTTTCAGGGATATAAGAGATGCACTTGGTTCCAGGGATATAAGGGAAGCACTTGGTTCCAGGGACATAAGGGAAGCACTTGGTTCCAGGGATATAAGAGAAGCACTTGGTTCCAGTGATATAAGAGAAGCACTTGTTTTCAGGGATATTAGAGAAGCACTTGGTTCCTGGGATATAAGAGAAGCACGTGGTTCCAGGGAAATAAGGGAAGCACTTGTTTTCAGGGATATAAGAGAAGCACTTGGTTCCAGGGATATAAGAGAAGCTCTTTCTTCCAGTGATATAAGAGAAGCACTTGTTTTCAGGGATATAAGGGAAGCACTTGGTTCCAGGGATATAAGAGAAGCACGTGGGTCCAGGGATATAAGGGAAGCACTTGTTTTCAGGGATATAAGAGAAGCACTTGGTTCCAGGGATATAAGAGAAGCACTTGGTTCCAGGGATATAAGAGAAGCACTTGTTTTCAGGGATATAAGAGAAGCACTTGTTTTCAGGGATATAAGTGAAGCACTTGGTTCCAAGGACATAAGGGAAACACATGGTTCCAGGGATATAAGGGAAGCCCTTGGTTCCAGTGATATAAGAGAAGCACTTGGTTCCAGGGATATAAGAGAAGCACTTGGTTCCAGAGACATAAGAGAAGCACTTGGTTCCAGGGATATAGGGGAAGCACTTGGTTCCAGAGATATAAGAGAAGCACTTGGTTCCAGGGTTATAAGGGAAGCACTTGGTTCCAGGGATATAAGAGAAGCACGTCGTTCCAGGGATATGAGAGAAGCACGTAGTTCCAGGGATATAAGGGAAACACTTGGTTCCAGGGATATAAGGGAACCAGATGGTTAAGGGGATATAAAGGCAGCACTTGGTTCCGGGGATGTAAGGGAGCACTTGGTTCCAGGGATAAAAGAGAAGCACGTGGTTCCAGTGATATAAGGGAAGCACTTGGTTCCAGGGATATAAGGGAAGCACTTGGTTCCAGGGACATAAGAGAAGCTCGTGGTCCCAGGGATATAAGAGAAGCACTTGTTTTCATGGATATAAGGGAAGCACGTGGTTCCAGGGATATAAGGGAAGCACTTGGTTCCAGGGATATAAGAGAAGCACTTGGTTCCAGTGATATAAGAGAAGCACTTATTTTCAGGGATATAAGAGATGCACTTGGTTCCAGGGATATAAGGGAAGCACTTGGTTCCAGGGACATAAGGGAAGCACTTGGTTCCACGGATATACGAGAAGCACTTGGTTCCAGTGATATAAGAGAAGCACTTGTTTTCAGGGATATAAGAGAAGCACTTGGTTCCAGGGATA
>JAHLWY010000346.1:0-112904 GCA_020002185.1 Paraescarpia echinospica | reverse complement strand
ATGTTTGCCTTCCGTACGTGGACTAGCTTGTTACATGTTTGCCTTCCATACATGGTCTAGCTTGGCGGAAAGTGAAGGAGCTAGTATCTGCTGCTGAGGGGAATTAGCCTGTCACGGGACCGACCTCCTAGTGGAAGTAGTACCACCTGGCGGGTAATGAAGGAGTAATGAGGGAATATTAAAGGCTAATTGACGTAGACTGTGTCTGCTGATATATATATCACTCTGGGCTGGAGCACTCATGGGGAAATTCTAAGATGGTGCCCGCCTCCACGTGACCTACCCCCTGGAGGAAAGAAGTGTAAGTAGTAAGGATATTTTATTTGCTATTTTGTTTGTATGACTGCCAGTTTAAATGGTTATTTATTATGATGCCTAAAAATGAAATTGATGGCACATTCATTCTGTCATGCATTGTCCGACATGTCCTGTCTCCCTTGTAACACTTTGTCGTGATTGCCCAAAGACACACAACTCCCATGTAACACTTTGTGTCACTATTGCCCAAAGACCCCCACTCCAATATAACACTTTGTGTCACTATTGCCCAAAGACCCCCCCTCCCATGTAACCTTTGTGACTATTGCCCAAAGTCCCCCACTCGAATGTAACACTTTGTGTCACTATTGCCCAAAGACCCCCACTCCCATGTAACCTTTGTCACTATTGCCCCAAAACCCCCACTCCCGTGTAACACTTTGTCACTATTGCCCAAAGACTCCACCCCCATGTAACACTGTCACTATTGCCTAAAGACCCACACTCCCATGTAACACGTTGTCACTATTGCCCAAAGACCCCACTCCCATGTACCACTTTGTCACGATTGCCCAAAGACCCCCACTCCCCCTTGTCACTATTGCCCAAAGACCCCCACTCCCATGTAACACTGTCACTATTGCCCAAAGACCCACACTCCCATATAACACTTTGTTACAAGTCCCCCACTCCCATGTACCACTATGTCACTATTGCCCAAAGACCCCAACTCCCAAGTAACACTTTGTCACTATTGCCCAAAGACTCCACCCCCATGTAACACTGTCACTATTGCCCAAAGACCCACACTCCCATGTAACACGTTGTCACTATTGCCCAAAGACCCCACTCCCATGTACCACTTTGTCACGATTGCCCAAAGACCCCCACTCCCCCTTGTCACTATTGCCCAAAGACCCACACTCCCATATAACACTTTGTTACAAGACCCCCACTCCCATGTACCACTATGTCACTATTGCCCAAAGACCCCAACTCCCAAGTAACACCTTGTCACTATTGCCAAAAGACCCCACTCCCATGTAACACGTTGTCACTATTGCCCAAAGATCCCCACTCGAATGTAACACTTTGTGTAACTATTGTCCAAAGACCCCCACTCCCATGTAACCTTTGTCACTTTTGCCCAAAACCCCCCACTCCCATGTAACACTTTGTCACTATTGCCCAAAGACCCCACCCCCATGTAACACTGTCACTATTGCCCAAAGACCCACACTTCCATGTAACACGTTGTCACTATTGCCCAAAGACCCCACTCCCATGTACCACTTTGTCACGATTGCCCAAAGACCCCCACTCCCCCTTGTCACTATTGTCCAAAGACCCCCACTCCCATGTAACACTGTCACTATTGCCCAAAGATCCACACTCCCATATAACACTTTGTTACAAGACCCCCACTCCCATGTACCACTATGTCACTATTACCCAAAGACCCCAACTCCCAAGTAACACCTTGTCACTATTGCCAAAATACCCCACTCCTATGTAACACGTTGTCACTATTGCCCAAAGACCCCCACTCCCACGTACCACTTTGTCACTATTGCCCAAAGACCCCCACTCCCATGTAACACTTTGTCACAAGACCCCACTCCCATGTACCACTATGTCACTATTGCTCAAAGAGCCCCAATTCCATGTAACACTTTGTTACAAGACCCCCACACAGCTCCATAACAGTCTCACACAGCTTCCTGACAGTCCCACATAGTTCCTGACAGTCCCACACAGCTCCCGGACAGTACCACACAGTTCGTTCCCTGTCAGTCCCACACAGCTCCCTGACAGTCTCACACAGCTCCCTGACAGTCCCATACTGCTCCTGACAGTCACACACAGTTCCCTGACAATCACACACAGCTCCTGGCAGTCCAAAACAGCTCCGTGACAGTACCACAGAGCTACCTGACAGTCCCACACAGCTCCTGGCTGTCCCACACAGCTCCCTGACAGTCCCACACAACTGCATAACAGTCTCACACAGCTTCCTGACAGTCCCACACAGTTCCTGACAATCCCACACAGCTCCCTGACAGTACCACACAGCTCACTTACAGTCCCACACAGCTCCCTGACAGTCCCACACAGCTCCTGACAGTCACACACACACAGCTCCTGACAGTCCCACACAGTTCCCTGACTGTCCCATCCCTGACAGTCCCACACAGCTCCCTGACAGTCATACACAACTCCCTGACATTCTCATACAGCTCATGACAGTCAGGCACAACTCCTGACAGTCACACACAGCTCCCTGACAGTCCCACACAGCTTCCGACAGTCACACGCAGTTCCCTGACAGTCCCACACAGTTACCCGACAGTCACACAAAACTCCTGACAGTCCCACACAGCTCCATAACAATATTACACAGCTTCCTGACAGTCCCACACAGTACCTGGCAGTCCCACACAGCTCCATGACAGTCCCACACAGTTCCCGGCAGTCCCACACAGCTTCCCGACAGTCCCACACAGCTCCCTGAAAGTACTACACAATTCCCTGACAGTCCCACACAGCTCCATGACAGTCACAAACAGCTCCCCGGCAGTACCACACAATTCCCTGACAGTCACACACAGCTCCCTGACAGTCCCACACAGCTCCTGACCGTCACACACACAGCTCCTGACAGTCACACACAGTTCCCTTACAGTCCCACACAACTCTTGACAGTCAAACACAGCTCCCTGACAGTACCACACAGTTCGTTCCCTGTCAGTCCCACACAGCTCCCTGACAGTCCCACACAGCTCCCTGACAGTCCCACACAACTCCCTGACATTCCCATATAGCTCATGACAGTCAGGCACAGCTCCTGACAGTCACACACAGCTCCCTGACAGTCCCACACAGCTTCCGACAGTCACACGCAGTTCCCTGACAGTCCCACACAGTTACCCGACAGTCACACAAAACTCCTGACAGTCACACACAGCTCCATAACAGTATTACACAGCTTCCTGACAGTCCCACACAGTTCCTGGCAGTCCCACACAGCTCCTGACAGTCCCACACAATTCCCTGACTGTCCCATACAATTCTTGACAGACACACACAGCTCTCTGACAGCCCCACACAGCTCCCTGACAGTCCCACACAGCTCCCTGACAGTCACACACAGCTCCCTGACAGTCACACACAGCTCCCTGACAGTCACACACAACTCCCTGACATTCCCATACAGCTCATGACAGTCAGGCACAGCTCCTGACAGTCACACACAGCTCCCTGACAGTCCCACACAGCTCCCGACAGTCACACACAGTTCCCTGACAGCCCCACACACAGCTCCATAACAGTATTACACAGCTTCCTGACAGTCCCACACAGTTCATGGCAGTCCCACACAGTCACACACAGCTCCTGACAGTCCCACGCAATTCCCTGACTGTCCCATACAATTCTTGACAGACACACACAGCTCTCTGACAGCCCCACACAGCTCCCTGACAGTCCCACACAGCTCCCTGACAGTCACACACAGCTCCCTGACAGTCACACACAACTCCCTGACATTCCCATACAGCTCATGACAGTCAGGCATAGCTCCTGACAGTCACACACAGCTCC
This sequence comes from Paraescarpia echinospica, assembly GCA_020002185.1. Taxonomy (NCBI): domain Eukaryota; kingdom Metazoa; phylum Annelida; class Polychaeta; order Sabellida; family Siboglinidae; genus Paraescarpia; species Paraescarpia echinospica. The sequence goes on along the minus strand of JAHLWY010000346.1, from coordinate 109,046 downwards.
CTGACAGTCCCACACAGCTTCCGACAGTCACACACAGTTCCCTGACAGCCCCACACAGTTACCCGACAGTCACACAAACTCCTGACAGTCCCACACAGCTCCCCGACAGTACCACATAGCTCCCTGACAGTACCACACAGTTCCTCGTCAGTCCCATACAGCTCCCTGACAGTACCACACAGCTCCGTGACAGTCCCACACTGATCTCTGAAAGTACCACACAATTTCCTGACAGTCCCACACAGCTCCCTGACAGTCACACACACACACACAGCTCCCCGACAGTACTACACAATTCCCTGACAGTCCCACACAGCTCCAGACAGTCACACACAGCTCCTGACAGTCCCACCGACTTAGCTTCACGACCATGTCCGATGACGACGATGATGATGATGAGGCAAGTGTAATCTGTGAAATTCTAAGATGGCGTCCATCTCCACGTGATCTACCCCCTGGAGGAAAGAGGTGTAAGTAGTGGACCCACCTGCCCTCGCCGCCGTGGGTAGTTATGTATGTATGTGTATGTACGTATTTTGTGAGTTCTACTGTCAAAAGAGTGAAATTTTGTGAGTTCTACTGTGGTGTCCTAGCCTTACACGCATGCACGCACGCATGCACCCACCCACCGTCGCCGTCCCCACCCGCCCTCGCCGCCGCCCTTCGGGGAAGGGCGGCGCGCGCGCGCCGCCTCTGCGGGGGTGCATGCGTGCGTGCATGCGTGTAAGGCTAGGACACCACAGTAGAACTCACAAAATTTCACTCTTTGGACAGTAGAACTCACAAAATACGTACATACACATACATACATAACTACCCACGGCGGCGAGGGCAGGTGGGTCCACTACTTACACCTCTTTCCTCCAGGGGGTAGGTCACGTGGAGATGGACGCCATCTTAGAATTTCACAGATTACACTTGCCTCATCATCATCATCGTCGTCGTCCGACATGGTCGTGAAGCTAAGTCGGTGGGACTGTCAGGAGCTGTGTGTGACTGTCTGGAGCTGTGTTGGACTGTCAGGGAATTGTGTGGTACTGTCGGGGAGCTGTGTGTGTGACTGTCAGGGAGCTGTGTGGGACTGTCAGGAAATTGTGTGGTACTTTCAGAGATCAGTGTGGGACTGTCACGGAGCTGTGTGGTACTGTCAGGGAGCTGTATGGGACTGACGAGGAACTGCGTGGTACTGTCAGGGAGCTATGTGGTACTGTCTGGGAGCTGTTTGGGACTGTCAGGAGTTTGTGTGACTGTCGGGTAACTGTGTGGGGCTGTCAGGGAACTGTGTGTGACTGTCGGAAGCTGTGTGGGACTGTCAGGGAGCTGTGTGTGACTGTCAGGAGCTGTGCCTGACTGACATGAGCTGTATGGGAATGTCAGGGAGTTGTGTGTGACTGTCAGGGAGCTGTGTGGGACTGTCAGGGAGCTGTGTGGGGCTGTCAGAGAGCTGTGTGTGTCTGTCAAGAATTGTATGGGACAGTCAGGGAATTGTGTGGGAATGTCAGGAGCTGTGTGTGACTGTGTGGGACTGCCAGGAACTGTGTGGGACTGTCAGGAAGCTGTGTAATACTGTTATGGAGCTGTGAGGAGTTTTGTGTGACTGTCGGGTAACTGTGTGGGACTGTCAGAGAACTGTGTGTGACTGTCGGAACCTGTGTGGGACTGTCAGGGAGCTGTGTGTGACTGTCAGGAGCTGTGCCTGACTGTCATGAGCTGTATGGGAATGTCAGGGAGTTGTGTGGGACTTCAGGGAGCTGTGTGGGACTGTCAGGAAGCTGTGTGGGACTGACAGGGAACGAACTGTGTGGTACTGTCAGGGAGCTGTGTTTCACTGTCAAGAGTTGTGTGGGACTGTAAGGGAACTGTGTGGGACTGTCAGGAGCTGTGTGTGTGTGACGGTCAGGAGCTGTGTGGGACTGTCAGGGAGCTGTGTGGGAATGTCAGGGAATTGTGTGGTACTGCCGGGGAGCTGTGTGTGACTGTCAGGGAGCTGTGTGGGACTGTCAGGGAATTGTGTGGTACTTTCAGGGAGCTGTGTGGGACTGTCGGGAAGCTGTGTGGGACTGCCGGGAACTGTGTGGGACTGTCATGGAGCTGTGTGGGACTGCCAGGAACTGTGTGGGACTGTCAGGAAGCTGTGTAATACTGTTATGGAGCTGTGTGGGACTGTCAGGAGTTTTGTGTGACTGTCGGGTAACTGTGTGGGACTGTCAGGGAACTGCGTGTGACTGTCGGAAGCTGTGTGGGACTGTCAGGGAGCTGTGTGTGTGACTGTCAGGAGCTGTGCCTGACTGTCATGAGCTGTATGGGAATGTCAGGGAGTTGTGTATGACTGTCAGGGAGCTGTGTGGGACTGTCAGGGATGGGACAGTCAGGGAACTGTGTGGGTCTGTCAGGAGCTGTGTGTGTGACTGTCAGGAGCTGTGCCTGACTCTCATGAGCTGTATGGGAATGTCAGGGAGTTGTGTATGACTGTCAGGGAGCTGTGTGGGACTGTCAGGGATGGGACAGTCAGGGAACTGTGTGGGTCTGTCAGGAGCTGTGTGTGTGACTGTCAGGAGCTGTGTGGGACTGTCAGGGAGCTGTGTGGGACTGTAAGTGAGCTGTGTGGTACAGTCAGGGAGCTGTGTGGGATTGTCAGGAACTGTGTGGGACTGTCAGGAAGCGGTGTGAGACTGTTATGCAGTTGTGTGGGACTGTCAGGGAACTGTGCGGGACTGCCAGGATCTGTGTGGGACTGTCAGGTAGCTGTGTGGTACTGTCAGGGAGCTGTTTTGGACTGTCAGGAGCTGTGTGTGATTGTCAGGGAGCTGTGTGTGACTGTCAGGAGCTGTATGGGACTGTCAGGGAGCTGTGTGAGACAGTCAGGGAGCTGTGTGGGACTGACAGGGAACGAACTGTGTGGTACTGTCCGGGAGCTGTGTGGGACTGTCAGGAACTATGTGGGACTGTCAGGAAGCTGTGTGAGACTGTTGTGGAGCTGTGCGGGACTATCAGGGAGCTGTGTGGGACTGCCAGGAGATGTAAGTGTTACATGGGAGTGTGGGGGGGGGGTCTTGTGACAAAGTTTTACATGGGAGTGGGGGTCTTGTAACAAATTTTTAAATGGAATTGGGGGTCTTTGAGCAATAGTGACATAGTGGTACATGGGAGTGGGGGTCTTGTGACAAAGTGTTACATGGGAGTGGGGGTCTTTGGGCAATAGTGACAAAGTGGTACATGGGAGTGGGGGTCTTTGGGCAATAGTGACAACGTGTTACATGGGAGTGGGGTATTTTGGCAATAGTGACAAGGTGTTACTTGGGAGTTGGGGTCTTTGGGCAATAGTGACATAGTGGTACATGGGAGTGGGGGTCTTGTAACAAAGTGTTATATGGGAGTGTGGGTCTTTGGGCAATAGTGACAGTGTTACATGGGAATGGGGGTCTTTGGGCAATAGTGACAAGGGGGAGTGGGGGTCTTTGGGCAATCGTGACAAAGTGGTACATGGGAGTGGGGTCTTTGGGCAATAGTGACAACGTGTTACATGGGAGTGTGGGTCTTTGGGCAATAGTGACAAAGTGTTACATGGGAGTGGGGGGTTTTGGGCAATAGTGACAAAGGTTACATGGGAGTGGGGGTCTTTGGACAATAGTTACACAAAGTGTTACATTCGAGTGGGGGTCTTTGGGCAATAGTGACAACGTGTTACATGGGAGTGGGGTCTTTTGGCAATAGTGACAAGGTGTTACTTGGGAGTTGGGGTCTTTGGGCAATAGTGACAGTATTACATGGGGGTGGGGTCTTTGGGCAATAGTGACAAAGTGTTACATGGGAGTGTGTTTTTTTTTACAATAGTGACAAAGGTTACATGGGAGTGGGGGTCTTTGGGCAATAGTGACACAAAGTGTTACATTCGAGTGGGGGTCTTTGGGCAATAGTGACAACGTGTTACATGGGAGTGGGGTCTTTTGGCAATAGTGACAAGGTGTTACTTGGGAGTTGGGGTCTTTGGGCAGTAGTGACATAGTGGTACATGGGAGTGGGGGTTTTGTAACAAAGTGTTATATGGGAGTGTGGGTCTTTGGGCAATAGTGACAGTGTTACATGGGAGTGGGGGTCTTTGGGCAATAGAAACAAGGGGGAGTGGGGGTCTTTGGGCAATCGTGACAACGTGTTACATGGGAGTGTGGGTCTTTGGGCAATAATGACAGTGTTACATGGGGGTGGAGTCTTTGGGCAATAGTGACAAAGTGTTACATGGGAGTGGGGGGTTTTGGGCAATAGTGACAAAGGTTACATGTGAGTGGGGGTCTTTGGGCAATAGTGACACAAAGTGTTACATTCGAGTGGGGGACTTTGGGCAATAGTCACAAAGGTTACATGGGAGTGGGGGTCTTTGGGCAATAGTGACACAAAGTGTTATATTGGAGTGGGGGTCTTTGGGCAGTAGTGACACAAAGTGTTACATGGGAGTTGTGTGTCTTTGGGCAATCACGACAAAGTGTTACAAGGGAGACAGGACATGTCGGACAATGCATGACAGAATGAATGTGCCATCAATTTCAATTTTTTAGGCATCATAATAAATAACCATTTAAACTGGCAGTCATACAAACAAAATAGCAAATAAAATATCCTTACTACTTACACTTCTTTCCTCCAGGGGGTAGGTCACGTGGAGGCGGGCACCATCTTAGAATTTCCCCATGAGTGCTCCAGCCCAGAGTGATATATATCAGCAGACTCAGTCTACGTCAATTAGCCTTTAATATTCCCTCATTACTCATTACAAACATGTAACAAGCTAGACCATGTATGGAAGGCAAACATGTAACAAGCTATTCCGTGTATGGAAGGCAAATATGTAACAAGCTAGACCATGTATGGAAGGCAAACATGTCACAAGTTAGACCATGTATGGAAGGCAGACATGTAACAAGCTAGACCATGTATGGAAGGCAAACATGTAACAAGCTAGTCCATGTATGAAAGGCAAATATGTAACAAGGTAGACCGTGCATGGAAGGCAAACATATAACATGCTAGTCCATGTATGGAAGGTCAACATGTAACAAGCTAGACCATGTACGAAAGGCAAACATGTAACAAGCTAGACCATGTATGGAAGGCAAACATGTAACAAGCTAGTCCGTGTATGGAAGGCAAACATGTAACAAACTAGACAATGTATGGAAGACAAACATGTAACAAGCTAGACCATATATGGAAGGCAGACATGTAACAAGCTAGACCATGTACGAAAGGCAAACATGTACCAGGCTAGACCATGTATGGAAGGCAAACATGTAACAAGCTAGACCATATATGGAAGGCAGACATGTAACAAGCTAGACCATGTACGAAAGGCAAACATGTACCAGGCTAGACCATGTATGGAAGGCAAACATGTAACAAGCTAGACCATGTATGGAAGGCAAACATGTAACAAGCTAGACCATGTATGGAAGGCAAACATGTAACAAGCTAGACCATGTATGGAAGGCAGACATGTAACAAGCTAGACCATGTATGGAAGGCAAACATGTAACAGGCTAGACCATGTATGGAAGGCAAACATGTAACAAGCTAGACCATGTATGGAAGGCAAACATGTAACAAGCTAGACCATGTATGGAAGGCAGACATGTAACAAGCTAGACCATGTATGGAAGGCAAACATGTAACAGGCTAGACCATGTACGGAATGCACCCGCTAACGAGCACCTGTGACACAAGATGTATATGACAGTTTGAAGAATGAGAATTGTGGTAAGTAAACTGTTGGAAGTTGGAACACGTGTATGGATGGACGTAGCGTAGTGGCTTCTCGTGAGTGTCGAGTCACGCGGCTTATCTCATACTGCACCCGCTAACGAGTACGGGCAGAGAGCGGAGTTCAACTCGTGACTCCATTGTTTGTACTGTCTCGTGATTGAAAAGACATAACGCCTCTATCGGGTTTGCGTATATAAACCTAACAAAACTCTAGTGGAGCATATTACTTTCTACCGACTTCGAACAACGCAACTTCACTCCGACTGCTGAAGATGGCGAGCGCTCACGATAAGGCATGTCCCGAGGACAAGATGAATATTATATGTTTCCAACAAGTAAGTGCTGCAAACTTTGTATTTTATCGCTTGACATACGCTTGACCTCCCAAGTATTTCCTCGCCTTCTCTGCCTTCCTATCCTCCTCTGTCTCCCTCTCCTCTCTCTCCTCGCCTTCTCTGCCTTCCTATCCTCCTCTATCTCCCTCTCCTCTCTTTCCTCGCCTTCTCTGCCTTCCTATCCTCCTCTGTCTCCCTCTCCTCTCTCTCCTCGCCTTCTCTGCCTTCCTATCCTCCTCTGTTTCCCTCTCCTCTCTTTCCTCGCCTTCTCTGCCTTCATATCCTCCTCTGTCTCCCTCTCCTCTCTCTCCTCGCCTTCTCTGCCTTCCTATCCTCCTCTGTTTCCCTCTCCTCTCTTCCCTCGCCTCCTCTGCCTTCCTATCCTCCTCTGTCTCCCTCTCCTCTCTTTCCTCGCCTTCTCTGCCTTCCTATCCTCCTCTGTCTCCCTTCTGTGCTTGAGCTTTTCTAATCTCTTTTGATGGCTTTCTTTACCTCCTTCTCTGCTAGTGTGTACTGTGCTTGAGCTTGTCTTGTCTCTTCTGGTGTTTTTCTTTACCTCCTTCTCATCTAGTGTGTACTGTGCTTCAGCTTGTCTTGTCTCTTCTTGTGCTTTTCTTTACCTCCTTACGGCTTACACTTCTTTCCTCCAGGGGGTAGGTCACGTGGAGATGGGCGCCATCTTAGAATTTTCCCATGGGTGCCCCCGCCCAGAGTGATATATATCAGCAGACTCAGTCTACGTCAATTAGCCTTTAATCATATCTATTCCACATGATACTGATGACGATGATACCTGGAGTGTGACAAGCTGTGACTCCAGTGTATCGGATTGCACGTGAGTGGTCACAAGACACTTCGTTAACAGGATGTTGCATAGTTGGCTGTTTTCAAGATTTTGTTTATGTGTGCAGTTTTAATTCCTATTCATAGACGAGCTAGTTCTGACCTAGTTCTGGTCTGACTGACTTCCCTTCATCCGTCCACGCGCTCAAAATAACTTGTTGTTGCCTAGCAACGCTGTGTCTGGTTATAACACTGTATGTGTGTAAGATTTAAAGACTCATTGCTGTAGTTTTAAAAGTCTTAATATTTACCATACAGAGAGGAAGAGCTCCTCGAGGACCACAAATTCCTCTTCTACCCCACTCTTGAAGAAGTGAAGAAAGGTCCACGTATACAACCTCCATCACCGTCTCCGTCGCCACCTCCTATTGACAATGGGGATCATCCCAATTGGGATTTTATACATTATAATGGTGATGTTGACGACGGATATTTCTAGCTCGATGACGGGTAAAAAAATAGAATATATGTATAAATAACTAAATAAAACAGTCTTCTACTTTGATGATATGTTGTTGGTTATTATTATTATTATTATTATTATTATTCTCTCATAGTTCTCACCTTGATAAGACGGTTAGGTCCACTTCTCTCCACTAGGGTGACTTGATGAGACGGTTAGGTCCACTTCTCTCCACTAGGGGTGATTAGGTCAGCAGATAATGATGACAGATGCATTATGGGATAACAGGAAACGGAAGTACATCATCGAAAATGTGCTGAGCTCATCTAAAATACACATTGGAAGCACATACACCTGCGTATTTACGTATTGTCCAATCCTTATATACTACTTTCGTCGCTTTTCTAACATTTTATCTTTTCAACATGTTACCGTGGTAACATTTTCGTATTTTAGTGCGTACAATTCATCTCGCCATTTATTTCATTGCTTGCATTTGAACCACAAACACCTGCATCATGAGTTCATCGACTATTCTACTGGCTGCCAACAAGCCCACACCATCACCGTTCCAGTGCCCAAATTGCAAGAGACATTTCTCACGTCGTGACAAGTTGATACGGCACATTGCCTCCATTCACGGTGGACGATCGACAAACACCTCGTCACTGGATTCACTTGTCTCGGGGCCCGCTATGACACATGTACATACGGTTCCATCAACAAGCTCGACATTCCCGTCTCCATCTCAGGTGACCATGGAGTATACAAAGAAGATGGCCCTGGTCGACCCCCGTATTTTGGAAAACATTCAACCGCAACGGCCTTCGACTGCTAACCCTATCGAAAGTGTCTTGCAACGACTCGACAACGAAATGCAAGGCATATTGGAACGAAGTGATATACACGAGAGGGAAAAGGTTGTGTTGTACAACCAGGTATTGAATCGGTACAACGATCTTTCCGACAAACGTATCCAAGAACCTGTGCGTGTGAGCATCGAAAAATTTCCCACCAAAGTCGAAAACAAAGTACAACATGCTAACGAAAATGAAGTCGTCGAAAAGGAGAGCATCGAAAACGAAATCATCGACAGCGTTCCAAAAACTATGAAGCAGAAAGCACGAAGACTACTCAATAAAATGAAAGATGCCGTAAGTTGGAACGATCGCGGCGAGATGATGTACAGAAACAAGGTGATACCCGGAAGTAACATCGTGGACCTCGTCAATGACGTGTTGAGAAAGCGGAAGCCGTTTGAAACGGTGGGATGGGCAACCTTCGCTCGTGGTCTCAAAGACGTCAACACGCTAGTGGATTTAGTTGGGAACTCGGATCGTTGGCTTTACATGCAGACAGCGTCAGTGGACGACGACATGTCAAAGGAAACCAGCATTCCATTTGACAGCGATCGTCATCGGAATCGTAGACGACCTGCATCATCGCGGCACGTAGCTGATTCGGAGACACCTTTGCAAATCACACGTTGGGAACCATATTAGTATTACCGATTTGCGACAAAAACAGGTTCGCGTGGGACATGCAATCCACAGGAACAGTGTTAAAGAGAGATCATATGGGGAGTATTCAAATAAAATCGTGTTTATCTATGGATGAGTGTGTTTGTTTGTTTTTATTTTTCATAGTCATCAAGACGCAACTAACTTTTCTTCATTTCACTGACAACAAATTTGCACAAACGAAACACTAAACTTAGCCCAACACGTTGCACGAATTGAATGTTAAAGGATATGAAGTTTCCTCATGTTAAAGGATAGGCCAATTTCTCCATGTTAAACGATAGGCCATTTTCTCCATGTTAAAGGATAGGAAGTTTCCCCATGTTAAAAGATAGGGCATTTTCTCCATGATAAACGTCAACTCGATGTATCGTAAAGACATACAACCACATTTTGAGTTTGAGATGCCAAACATCACATATCTTCATGTCAAGAGACAATCATCTGTTCGGATTCATATCCAACGAGGCGACCATAGGACTCGTATCAGGTATCGCTTCTTTTAATGGAAAACATATGTATATGAAGCAGCCGTCTTTTCAACGTAACAATTCCATATTTTCAAATAGTGCGAGCGACCAGATACGATACGACCTTCTTAAGAGTCGAAAAAGGAAAGACCAGAATCGTCGGAAGCACGGTATATACACTAGTTTTCGGCGTCATCTCATTTGCATATTCAATCAGACCGAACGTACATCACGTGACTTCCCTTGACACAAAAACTGTACACGTTCATGAGACAGGCGACATCTGATGGCCCCAACGGATAGCTATGTAACTACTCAGAATAACGCCATCTACCGGCCATGACAGATCTCTATTCGTCGACACACTTCCGGAAATGGTGAAACCGTAGAGGCCGCCATGACAGGTCGTCATGACATTCAAGTAACTTCCGGTTCGACGTTACTTCCGACGTAAAGGCCCCTAGTAGAGATCGTCATGACAATCAAGTTACTTCCGGTATGACATCACATCGGGCGTAATGCCCCCTAGTGGATAATCGGAGTACTACCCCACACGATGGCGTCCATCTACCGGCCATGATAGATCTCTATTCGTTGACACACTTCCGGAAATGGTGGAACCATAGAAGCCGCCATGACTGGTCGCCATGACATTCAAGTAACTTCCGGAGCGACGTCACTTCCAACGTACCGTCCCTAGTAGAGGCTGCCATGACAGTCAAGTAACTTCCGGTGCGACGTCACTTCCGGCGCAGCGCCACCCTACTGGATAATTGACGTACCTCATAACATGATGGCGCCATCTAGCGGGTAAAAATATATAATTAGGTTAGATAGAGAAAAAAAAAGTTGGGGTTAATCTCGCGAAAATTTAAACAACCACCAAGGTGGTTGTATACATTTTCTGAAAAAATTTTGTTTTTTTACCAGAGGGACAAAACATTAAATTTTCGCGAGATTAACCGAATTTTCTTTTCTCTATCTAACCTAATTAAATATTTTTACCCGCTAGATGGCGCCGACATGATATGTGGTACGTCAATTATTCACTAGGGGGCGCTGCGCCGGAAGTGACGTCGCAACGGAAGTTACTTGACTGTCATGGCAGCCTCTAATAGGGACGGTACGTCGGAAGTGACGTCGCACCGGACGTTACTTGAATGTCATGGCGACCTGTCGTGGCGGTTTCTATGGTTCCACCATTTCCGTAAGTGTGTCAACGAATAGAGATCTATCATGGCCGGTAGATGGACGCCATCGTGTGGGGTAGTACTCCGATTATCCACTAGGGGGCATTAAGCCCGATGTGATGTCATACCGGAAGTTACTTGATTTTCATGGCGATCTCTACTAGGGGCCTTTACGTCGGAAGTAACGTGGTCATGGCGGCCTCTACGGTTTCACAATTTCCGGAAGTTTGTCGACGAATAGAGATCTGTCATGGCCGGTAGATGGCGTTATTCTGAGTAGTTACATTGCTATCCGTTGGGGCCATCAGATGTCGCCTGTCTTATGAACGTGCACAGTTTTTGTGTTAAGGGAAGTCACGTGATGTACGTTCGGTCTGATTGATTATGCAAATGAGATGACGCCGAAAACTAGTGTATATACCGTGCTTCCGACGATTCCGGTCTTTCCTTTTTCGACTCTCAAGAAGGTCGTATCGTATCTGGTCGCTCGCACTATTTGAAAATATGGAATTGTTACGTTGAAAAGACGGCTGCTTCATATACATATGTTTTCCATTAAAAGAAGCAATACCTCATACGAGTCCTATGTTCGCCTCGTTGGACGTGAATCCGAACAGATGATCGTCTCTTGACATGAAGGTATGTGATGTTTGGCACCTCAAACTCAAAATGTCGTTGTATGTCTTTACGATACATCGAGTTGACGTTTATCATGGAGAAAATGCCCTATCTTTTAACACGGGGATACTTTCTATACTTTAACATGAAAAAAATGGCCTATCGTTTAACATGGAGAAAATGGCCTAAGTAGTTATAACGTTCTCCACAATACGGGTCATGACCCGAGATCAAAGGGTTTTTCGTTTTTTATAAGTAGAATTTTTGCGTTTTTTAGCAGTCAGGGCACATTCTGAGTCGAATGGAATGTTACTTATAAAAAACTTGGAATGTTACTTATAAAAACTTGATTGACAGGTCCACGGAAGAGAGTGTGCCGACATTTAGTGACTAATTAGGTAATTAATTAGGAACTAATTAGCAACAAGTAAGTAGTGCATTCACTGGAGGGTAGCACTAGCAATAAGTAAAAATAGTAATTCGACATCTAGTGACTAATTAGGTAATTCATTAGGTACTAATTAGCAACAAGTGAGTAGTGCATTAAATGGAGTGCAGCACTAGCAATAAGTAAAAATAGTAATTATCAACTAATTAGTATCAATTAGGTATACGGCGGTGTGTGTGAAGTGGGAAAGCTTCTAGGCGCTTCTAGGCTGCATTGTGGTACCTGGCGGAGTAAAATATCAGCGAGGTTAATCGAGCGGCCTAGTTTACGCGGCTCGCTGCAGTGCGGTGCCTGGCGGAGTAGGAGATCACCGAGGTTAATCGGGTGGCCTAGTTTACACGACTCACTGCCGAATAGGATATCGTATGACGGTATGTGGCTGTGCGTTAAGTCTGTGCGGCACGGTTTAACGATGCTGGATAATTGTTATGGCAGTGTTATAATGCGCTGGAGTCTGTACGGTGCAGGCAGTGATTGTTGTTTTTTCTTCTCGTGGCTGGTATTCGCTGTCAGAATAAGCTGGCCGTACGAAAGGATATGCGATGAATGTGTTTGAGCGTTAAGCTGGCTTGTTGCGCTTGGAAGTGTTTGCACATTAGTTGGAATATAGACAAATGCTGCGGTTGTTGGAGTGTCTGCACAGTAACAGCTGTTACTTGTGAAGTGCCAATTAGTTGGAATATACATAAATGCTGCGGTTGTTGGATTATTTCGTTAGGCTGTATTGTGATCGTGTGCATGAGAAGTAGGGCGTCTGTTATAACGCTGAAATATTGTGTAGGCGTTTGGTAACAGCTGTTACTTGTGCATTAGTTGGAATGCTGCTGCTGTTATGTGTGCATGAGTTGGAATGCTACTGCTGGTGGTGGATATTTCGCGAAAAGAAAGAAACAAACGGTGAGAAATATATAAACTTTATTATAGGCAGGCGGTCATTGTGGCGGTGGATTGAATGGATGATGATGATGAGGTCGGTTTGGCGCTGCCGTCCGGGAGATAGATGAGCTGGCACGGGTGGAATAAATGAAGGGGCTAGAAATCTGGTGGCGGTGTCCCAAATCCGTGGCGTCCGGGAGGTTGTAATCGATAGCCGAGGTGAATTGATAGATGAGCTGGCACGGGTGGTCCAAATGAAGGGGCTCGAAATCTGGGCGTGAAAGTGTTCGAATCTAGGTATTGGGGTTCCTCTGGTTCGGCGGCCTCATATATTGTTGGCTGTACGGATAATGTCGGGAGTGAAGTCGGCGTAGGATATAGAACGATTCGGCGTTGTGGTGGGTCGATGAAGTGAATACATACCCCCCGTTCCACGGCGTATGTTCGGTGATAGAGGTCGGGTGATACGACTTACACGTGATGGTTGAATCTGTAAAGATATATACAGTTTTGTTAGTTATTGGTAGCGTCGGCGGCTGCGTCGGTAGTGCCGGGCGTGCGTTTGCGTTCTAAATACACTATGCCACCACGCCGATTTTCTCGAGGGGTCGAATCCACCATAACAACATCGTTTTGACGGATTCCGGGCGGTGGTGTAAAGCCGTTCCGTCTAGAGGGGAGCATAAGGGTTCGTTCCCGTCCAACCTGGAGGGCCTCAAATCCCGCAATGAGGCGTCTGTAAATGTGAAATGTGAGTGACGTGAAAGGAAAGCAGCTATAGTTATAGTAATCATGAAAGCCCGTAATGAGGCGTCTGTAAATAAAGGTAAGATAAATTGTAGAGTTATAGTTTGACGGTTATTGGAAGGAAAGCAGTTATAGTTATAGTAATCAAACCCCGTAATTAGGCGTCTGTAAATAGAGTTAAGATTATTGGAAGGAAAGCCGTTATAGTAAGGAAGATAATGAAGGAAAGCCGTTATTTTAGTTAGTATCGTTGAAGGAGGAAACGTACCTTTCTCCGGGGCGTAGGGGTTGGGCAGCAGGCGCATTATATGTGGCGTTCGCGGCGTGTGGTCTGAAAATAAAACAAACAAAAATTGTTAGTTAGTGACGTTGAAAAAGAAAGCAGTTATAGTAATTTGTAGTGATACGAAGGAAACTCAAATCCCGCAATGAGGCGTCTGTAAATGTGAAATGTGAGTGACGTGGAAGGAAAGCAGCTATAATTATAGTAATCATCAAAGCCCGTAATGAGGCGTCTGCAAATAAAGGTAAGATAAATTGTAGAGTTATAGTTTGACGGTTATTGGAAGGAAAGCAGTTATAGTTATAGTAATCAAACCCCGAAAACGTACCTGTCTTGTGGTCGTCGGGGGACAGCACCAGCACCAGCATCAGCAGCACCAGCACCAGCAGCAGCAGCAGTAGAGTGGTGTACATTGTTCTGCTCCATTGTGAGAAATTAATTGCGCAGTTGTTTTCGCGGTGACGTGTAGCGGCCTAGACACGTACGCGGTAGTCTTACATAAGCGGCTGACGTCACTAGTTATATAAGGCGCTTACGTAACTGTTTGTAAGTGCCTAAAACTGTAATAAAGGGTGAAATGCGCGTAGACTAAGCGGCTTATAATACAAAGTAGGGACTGGAGAATCTTATAGTAAACTTATATTAGAAAATAAAAGCAGCGTTCTGTTTGTGCACTAAACTGACCGAGAGTTTTTTTTTCAGTTTTAGTAACCTTATAAGAATCGGCAGTTTTCTGGCGCGCGTGCCCGAGCGCACTGTGGCCATACGCGAAACGATTATAAATAGGGTCGGGCGGAGAACGCCTATGTATTGTCGGTGTGGTAACGTTGTGTTGTTGCCGTTGCAGAGCGTTGTTGATCATGGTTCCGCAGCCGCCTGTTCACGGAGTGGTCCCTAAGAAAACGAAGTCGAAGGTGCCAACTGGCGCGGCGGCGTACTGCGACAAAATGAAAGCCCTTCGGCGGCGGTTACGAATGGGTCGTCGAATCCGGCTCTCGACGCAGCGCCTACTATGTCGTAGTCGTCTCTCGACGCCGTGGTGAGTGCGGTCGAGCCGACGACCCAGGTAACTCTGAAAGAGTTTGTGCTGGCCCCCGATGGCACGTATAAGATTATTACACCCGTAAAAATCGTTGGCGTTGCATGGGAAAATAAATGCACATACGTCGGCTGTCACGCTTGTAAGCGCAAAGTGCGTGGCCTTGAAAGCGGTAGTATGGTGTGCGCAGTACATGGCGTGCAGGCGAAGCCGAAGACTTATTTTTCGGTTCGCGTCCTGTTGGAAGGGTATGGCGGTGACGACGACGACGCTGAGGCTGGTATCTGGCTTACACTGTTCGACGAAGCGATATTGTCGATCGGTGATTTCGATGCCGACTACGTGGCCAGCCTGTTACTAGAGCAGTTGCGCAACAGTTTTGTAGCGAGCCTGACCGGCACAGTACTGGAGATGACCGTGCACAAGGACGTAGGGGGCGGAATTCTGGACACGTACACTGTCCGGGATGTGAGGGTCGTGTCGAAGAAGGCGAATGAAAATGAAGCGCGCGCGCACGATGTTCTCCCTTGAATGACTAACGCTTGGTGTTTATTGCTTCTGTAGGATCATCATTGATGATGAGATCGCGCCCCCCGCCGAGAAGCGCGCTAAAACGGAAACGCGCCTCCTCTTCCACTCCTCATTGATAAAGACACGCAGATCATTCCTCCTCCCTCGCTGGCGAGAGAAGCGTCGATGTATCGGCCGCTCCTCAATGATGAAGACACGCAGACCATTCCTCCTCCTCCCTCGCTGGCGAGAGAAGCGTCGATGTATCGGCCTTCGAACACCGCTCCGACGCACGTTACATTGAGTCCGACAACAACAGCATCAATGCCATCACCACGTCTGGATGTGTTGTCCTTCTCGTCGGACGACTTTATACCGTGGGCCCGCGACAAAAAGCCAGTGATCGTGGGCACCCTCCAAGCCGACTCGGAGTGGAGCTTCCTCCATTCGTACGCCGGACGGCAAAGATGCATGATGACCACCTTCGCCGAAATAGTCGGCGAAAGGGTATTGGAAAGTGCGCGTCAAGAATGCGGTGAGTGCCCGCCCGAGGAGGGCTGTCCCTTCGTACATATGTACGACTATCGAAGAAGGAAGCCGAGCCGACGGAACAAGCTTGTGTACGAAAACGTGGCGGCCATAAATGTGGGTTTTTTTCATTGGCGATCGACAGCTTTCTGCAGCAGACGTTGTTGTTACCCGATATTAGATTGATAGCGGTGCTCGAAGAACTATGCGTGCGCGGCGATCGATTTTCGGAAGGTGCACTCATGCGCCAAGTGGCCGACTGGCTCATGGGCACGGACTGGACGGCCGCGTTTGATCGTTCGCTCTTGGAAGTGGCCGTACAGCATTATCTGTTGAAAAGACGGTGTCTCGCCGACTAATATGCTGTGGCGACGTTTGTACTGCCGAATTGTTGAACGTATTGCGCACTTAAGTTGCACCCGCATAATTATGTATTACCCCGCTGCAGCAGTGCTGACTATAGCGCTGTTTAGTTGTATTTACCCAGCCGTAGCAGTGCCGAATTGAACATTAATTGCGCGGTTTATTTACACCGATGAACATTAACATGTGGCGTCGTTTATACTGCCAAACATTATATTTGCATCCTGCTGTAGCAGTGCCGAATTGAACATTAATTGCGCGGTTTATTTACACCGATGAACATTAACCTACGGCGTCGTGTATACTGCCGAACATTATATTTGCATCCTCCTGTAGCAGTGCCGAATTGCGCGGTTTATTTACCCTGCTGCGGCATAAAGCCCTTACTGTGTATAACATGTAGCGCGGTTTATTTACCCTGCTGTGGCGTAAAGCTTTATTACCCTGCTGTGGCATCAAGCCTTACTGTAACATGTAGTAGCGCGTTTTATTTACACCGACATAATCCGCTGTGGCATAAAGCCTTACTGTGGTGATGTATGATGATGCTTAATAAAACGTATGAACAAAAAAAGCCCGCCTCCTGTTGTCGACACGTCCACCTCTGCGCCATCATCCCAGTACAAACAAACTGACGACGTCCCAGTACAAACAAAATTGCTGCCATCCAGCGCGTCGATACTACGAACTGACGACGAGTGGTAAGACAGCTTCCTCCTCCGCCGCTGCGCCGTCATCCCAGTGTAGAGTAGCGCCAAAACAATTCTCTTCCATCCAGCTAACGGTAGCCGACAGCGCTGCCACCTGACGGCTATCCCAGTGCAAACAAACTTGACGGTAGCGCGCTGCCATTCAG
This sequence comes from Paraescarpia echinospica, assembly GCA_020002185.1. Taxonomy (NCBI): domain Eukaryota; kingdom Metazoa; phylum Annelida; class Polychaeta; order Sabellida; family Siboglinidae; genus Paraescarpia; species Paraescarpia echinospica. The sequence continues at coordinate 92,263 of JAHLWY010000346.1, read as the reverse complement.
CGCTTCGATACTACGAACTGACGACGGGCGGTAAGACAGCCAGCCTCCGCTGCATGAAACAAACAGAGTAGCGGTAAGACAGCCCAGTGAAACTGTAGAGTAGCGCCAAAAACACTGCCATCCAGACATACCCAGCGAGCCCCTGCTAACGGAGGGGTAGTCGACAGCGCTGAAACCTGACGGCTACCGCCGCACCGTCATCCCAGTGAAACAAACAGAGTAGCGCGGACGGTAAGACAGCCCAGTGAAACTGTAGAGTAGCCCCAAAGCACCGCCTTCCAGACATACCAAGCGAGCCCCTGCTAACGGATGGGGTAGTCAGTCGACAGCGCTGAAACCTGACGGCTATCCCAGTGCAAACAAACAAACAAACTTGACGGTAGCGCTACCACCTGACGGGGCGGTGATTTCGCTTGCTACTTGCTGCGAACAAACCACGCTGCGCTCGAGAAAAATTCGCCCCGCCGTCCAGAAAATGGCGGCTGTCACCACCACCACCACGGACGAGGGCGTTTACGTGGACGAACACCTGCGCTACTACCCGTACAGGGCGACGTACGACTTCGAGTGCTACTTCGACGATCGCGACCTGCCGGCGGACAGCGCCAAACGCCGGTGGATAGTGCGACACGAGCTACTCAGCGTGAGCGTCGCCTTGAACTTCCCTGGGCACGAGACGGCGCGCTGCATCGTCACGTCCGGCAATTCGGGCGAGCTCGCGAAGCGCCTGATCGACGCCCTGGAGGCCATGAGCGAGGCGGCGTGCGCGGCTCTGCGACCGTCGTTCGACGCGACCTTCTAGGCGATCGCCGCGCTCGACGATGATTGGCGAGCTCGCGCGACGGAGAAGGAGGCGTCGCGCGATAAGAGCCCGTATACGGTGCTCGACAACCGCCTGTCCCCGTCCTCGGCTTCAATTCGGGCAAGTACGACTTGAACGTCGTCAAGAAATATCTGACGCCCCTGTTCATGACCAGCGAGGCGCAAACCGTCTCGTCGGCGTTTACGATCAAGCGTCAGAAAAACTTCATGTGCCTAACGACGGCGACGCTCAAGTTCCTGGATATCACCAACTACCTGGCCCCCGGCGTCAGCTACGACAGGTTTCTGAAGGCCTACGGCTGCGAGGCGACGAAGGGCCACTTTCCTTACGAGTACCTCGACGACCTGCGAAAACTGGACGAGACCGAGCTGCCGCCGCGCGAGGCCTTCTACAGCCACCTGAAGCGCGAAGGCATCTCTGCCGCCGAGTACGAGGGTTGCGCGAAGGTATGGCGCGACGAAGGGATGACGACGCTGCGGAACTACCTCGTGTGGTATAACAATAGGGATGTGGTGCCTTTCCTGGAGGCCGTCGACAAGCAGTTCGCCTTCTATCGGTAGCGCCTGATCGACATTTTCAAGGACGCCATCAGCGTACCGGGCCTGACGCTTCTGTGCCTGTTCAACGATCTGCCGTCGACGCTCCACTTCACGCTCTTCAACGAACCGAACAAGGACCTGCACCGGCTTCTACAATCGCAGATCGTCGGCGGCCCCTAGATCATTTTCGCGCGATATCACGAGGACGATATGACCGCCCTTCGGCGCGAAGAGAACGGCGAGTCGGCGCGGCCCTGCCGCTCGATTGTCGGCTTCGACGCAAACGGCCTCTACCTATGGACGATCACGGAGGAGATGCCGACGGGGTGGTACACGCGCCACCGTGTGGAGAACGCCTTTCGGCCGGAACGCGTGCACCACTACGGCCGCCTGGCAGTGGAGCGGCTGACGTGGGAGGCGGCGCGGAAGGGGGCGCGCATACGACACCAGCTCAACGGGCGCGAGAAGCGCGTCGGCAAGTACCGTGTCGACGGCTGGTGTCGCGAGACGCGGACGGCGTACCAGTTCCAAGGGTGCTTCTTCCACGGCTGCCCGTGCACGGGGAAGGAGACGAACGCGGAGAACGAGAAGCCGATCAATCAACTGTACGCCGAGACGGCCGCCGTCACGGCCTACGTTCGCCGCTTCGTCACCGTCGTCGAGATGTGGGAGTGCTGGAGGTGCGCGACGAGACCGCCGCCGACGCCGCGGAGCTGGACCGGCGGCGCCGCCGTTACGCGGTCGACGATCCTGAAGGCCGTGCTCGTCGACAAGCTGTTCGGCCTCTTCGAGTGCGACATCACCGTTCCGGAGGCGCTGCGAGACGCCTTCGCCGAGATGCAGCCGATCTTCAAATACGCCTAAATCGCGCGCGACGATCTCAGCCCGTTCATGCGTCGCTACGCCGAAACGCACGAGCTCCTCGCCCGGCCTCAGCGAACGCTCGTGGGGAACTTCTTCGGCGCCAAGATTCTGCTCGCAAAGCCGCTACTGCGGTGGTATCTGCGGCACGGACTCGTCGTCGAGCGCGTCTACCAGATCGTCGAGTAAGAGCCGGTCGCATGCTTTCGCCCCTTCGGCGACACGGTCTCCGCCGCGCGACGCGAGGGCGACGCCGACCCCGACAAGGCCATCATCGCCGATACGTTCAAACTTCTCGGCAACAGTTCCTACGGTAAAACGATCACGAGGGTCGACCTGCACCGCGACATCAAGTTCTGCACATCCGCCGGCGCCGCGATGCTGATCAACGATCGTCGCTTCCGTCAGCTCGACGTCGTCGTTCCCGACAGCTTCTACGAGGTGGCGCTGAACAAGCGGACCGTCCGGTACGCGCTGCCCTTCCAGATAGGCAACTTCGTATATCAGTACGCCAAACTGTGTATGCTGGAATTTTACTACGATTTCATCGCCGCCTACATTCCACGCCCCCTGTTCCAATACTGCGCGATGGACACGGACTCGGCGTATTTGAGCCTCGCGGGACGCGACCTCGACGAGCTCGTCGCGATGGCTAAGCGCGAACACTACTTTCGGCACCGCGGCGAGTGGTTCCCGTCGGAACACTGCGACGCGCACGCGGAGGCGTACGTGCGGTGCCGGCTCGCCGGCCGAGCGTGGGACGCGCCCGACGAGTGTTGCGCGAGACGGCGCAGGTACAACAAGCGAACGCCGTGGCTCTTCAAAGAGGAATGGTCCGGTCGCGGAATCGTCGCGCTCTACAGCAAGACGTACTACTGATTCGGCGGCGACGGCGACAAGTACAGTACGAAGGGCCTGAGCAAGCGTCAGAACGACGTCGACAAGGACGTCTTCCTCGGCGTGCTGCGCGGTCGACGGAGCGCCGGCGGCTGGAACCGCGGCTTCCATGTGAAGGAATCGTCCGTGCTGACGAACATTCAGGAGCGCGCGGCGTTGAACTACTTTTACGCAAAACGTCGCGTGCTCGACGACGGCGTCACCACGGCGCCAATACTCGTATAAGGGGGACCCACTCCCTAGAAGTAGGGACCCTAGGGACCCCTAGTTAGGGCCTATCCCTACCTACCTAGTTAGGACCTATCCCTAGGGACCCCTAGTTAGGACCTACCCCTAGGGTATGTATGTATGTATGTATGTATGTATGTATGTATGTATGTACGAATATAAAAAAAATTGTGAACACGCGGTACAGTTTTCATCGTTTTTTTATGTTCTACAACAACCTCACTACTTCGGTCTTGCCTGCCTAACGCGGCGAGGAGCTCGCGACCGGCGGGCCCGACAAAGTCGGATCGGATACTCGGTCGTCTAATAATAATAAGAAGAAGCGATAAGCGTTCAATGCGGCTTTAGCCAGTCGAATAGGAGACAGTCGTTGGCCACCCTAACGGGGCCGAACAGGCACTGAAAGCCGCATAGCGGCATACCGCAGCATAGTAAGAGCAGGTAGGCGACGCAATATTGGCCGCACACTTTAGATATACCGATCTGCAGTCTCTTGTCGTTGTACGTCCACGAGTCGCAGTTGGGGCGAAGGTTGTCGTGGAAGTCGGCGTGCCGCGGCGGCAGGCCGTACGAATCGAAGTACTCGCCTCGCCGGTCGGCGTCCACGTAGACGGCCACCCAGTGATCCCCCGCTTCGTCGCCGTCGTCGGTGTTTCACACGAACGCCGTCGGGTAGGCGGTGAGCCGCCGTCCCGGTAGCTCGTCTTTAGGCACGACGCCGACGACGACGTTTTAGTGTACGCGTCGACCGCCAGGCCACGTATCAGCTGAAACGTATCCATCTCAGTAGTCGTACACGAAGTTCCGGTTCTTGTCGATTTCGAGCACCGTCTCGAACTCCCCGTACACGACGACGTTCACCGTCCGGGGGAGCGCCTGCGCGAAGTGGATCTCGGCGCGCAGGTTCCCCTAACGCACGACGTTGAAGTGTTTGCCGTCGCAGCAGTCGGGCGACAGTTCGAAGCCGAAGACGGTGTAGTCGTTGCCGAATTCGGCGCGCGTCAGGTCGAACCCTTCGTCCTCGTACGCCTTCCCCGTCGCAGAGAACAGGTTCATGTAGCTTCGGATGTAGCGCCGATGCGCGAAGTCCGGCTGCAGCGGCTTGCTCAGCACCTGGCGTCCGTCGACGTAGAGGGCGAGGAAGTTTATGTCGTTGTGCTTCGCGTTGAAAGGGTTTTTATCGTAGGCCTCGTTGTAGGAGTTGATGTCGATCAGGTACATGAACACGCCTCTCGGGAGCGTGCCCAGGTAGACGTTCTCGTGCGAATGAGACATCGTGCCCTGCGGTATCGAGAACGCCTTGCAGTCGACGCGATGCATCGGGTACTTGGCCGTCCCCCGCGTCAGCGCTTTGATGTGACCGAGCTGGACGTCCGTGTTCACCTTGGCCTTTCGCACCTGCAGGTAGGTCTTGAACCCCGGATCGACGACGTCGCCTAGGAGCGCGAAGGCGTCCTTGATTCGCACCAGTCGCACCTTTACGTCGACGCCGTTCAGCAGGTACCGGTTTTGCATGAACACGTCGACGTGCAGGCGTCCCATCATGTCGAACTCGCGGCTGTCGTGTATGTAGTGGTGCCGATGCACGTACCCGCCGTTGTTCCCCGCCGTCTCCATGCGCCCGCCGGTGTCTTTGCGCCACAGGCCGGATTCGAACTGCGACCTTTTGGCGTCGGACCCGTAACTGAGCAGGATCTCGATGTAGGCCCGGTACGGGTAAGTATTGGTCGACGACGTCACGAGCGTGCCGTTCAGCAACACGTCGACTTGACTGAACATCGAATGCAGGAAATTGATGACCGGAGCTACGACGCTGTCGTTCGCGAGATCGGTGCCGTCCCCCTTCACCACCTTGGCGCGCACGTACAGTCTAGCGGTCGCCAGGTACAGATAGTCGTCTCCAGAGCCCGGAATGAGAAACTCGATAGGGCCGCCAGCGTCGAGGGCCGTCAGCGGCTGGTCATCGATCCACTGCCCGCTCTCGATGCTCGTCTGCGTCGTCGGGACGCTGAGCAGGTCCAGTTCGCTCTTTACACCCTCGCACGACTGTCGATGCACGAACGCCATTCTTCTTATTCTACGCGGGGAATACGTCGTCGGTCGACGTCTGCTCCTTTCGAAGGCGCCTCTTCTTACTGGTCGTCGTCGGCGTGCCGGGCGGTTTTATGCGTCGTCGTCGTCGCTTTTTCGGCGGTGGTGGCGGCGAGTTCAACAGCCCGTCGAGAAGGTCGGCGCCCGCCTCCTTCGCGCGTCGCTTTACCGACTGTTTCAAATTGCCTCCGGCGACGACGTCCCGCGCCACGCGCACGCCCATATTGAGAGCGCGCTTGCCCAGCGCCACGGCCCCTCTCTTGAAACAGACTGCCGAAGAGATTACCCAGGCCGTGTCCCCGCTGCGGTCGGCCGCCGACGAACACCGGCAGGCCACCGCCGACCTGCCGAGTGTAGTAGTCCTCGCACACGTTGCGCCCGCTTCTCGTCATCGTCAGAACAGTTTCGTCTTGCAGCTTCTGACGTGAAGCGTCGTCACGACTTTTCCGTGCTCGAATGGTATCGGCTGACTGATGTCGTCTCTGATATCTATCTCGATCGAATCGAAATGGCGACGCAGGAGCGGCCCGTATTGGACGCGGTCGAAGACGTTCGATACGATGAGCCAATTCGAACCGTAGGCGGGTACGGATCGGAGGAAGGGGGCGAATACGTCGCCGACGATGCGCGGTTCCACGATGTCCGTGTACACGTACATGGTGTCGACGCCCCAGTTCATGTCCACCGTGTGGTCCCCCTCGTACTCGAAGGTATACCCTACGGGCAGGCCGTCGTCGCTCGACGGCGCCACGTAACTCGCGATACGGTCCGACTCTAAGCCTAGTATCTTTTTCAGGTGGCTCCGCGGGGGGATGTTAAATTCGATGCCCGCCGATAGACGCAACGTCATCCGATTAGAGACGGGGCTGTACTCCAGGCGCGCCTTGACTCTTTCTGTGCTCAGTCTCGTCACTGTCTCGTTGATTTAGTGCATCAGCTCGTAGGCGTTGTTGTAAAAGCCGTGCGGGATGGTGGCCTGCCGGAGAATTTTACTCCCGTCCGCGATGGTGTAAAGGCCCTCCTCCTAAGTCGCGCAAGCCAAGAAGAAGTAGGCGTCCTCTTCTCTCACGTTGTACCAGCTATTCGAGTAATGTAGCGACACCAGCCCGCATTCCCACCGTCCCGACAGTTCGACGCGATGCGGCAGATTCGTCGTGTAGTGCGCCAACGTGTTTTCGGGGTGCGTCTTCATAGACGCGTTGCTCGGCAACGTCACGTAAAAGTCAGACGACGCCATCGCGTCTCATAGACGGACTCGGTAGTAGGTAGCCGAGGCAACTACTCAGCAGCGCCGTCTACAGGTTGGAGTCGCCCTGGCCGCGCGTTATATTGTATATACTGACGACGATCACCGTGTACAGGACGACGATCTAGCACAGGAAGATGGTCTCGGCTTTAGGGCAATCGTTACAGCAGAGAAGCCACGGAACGTTCGTGACGGAGGAGTCGTCGACGGCATCGTGCGCATCAACAGAGACGCATGAGTCGACGGCGGGTTCTTCGACAAACACGCCTGAGTTGACGGCGGTATTCGGCTGCTGCTGTCGTCTCGACGGTGCACATCACGCGACTGCCGTCCGTCGCTACGGCGTCCTTCCTTTATCGCGTACGGGAGCCGGCATTATCGCGCAGAAACGCCATAGATCGAGTTCTCCGACGGGTCCGTCTGGTACGAACGTTGCGCGGCGACCGCGGTCTTCTAATCTGCAGTCTACTAATACAGCACGGTCCCCTTATAAAGAACGAAAAGCCGTTGCACAGCCACGCCTCGTGCAGTCACCAGCACCCCGCATGTCGCATCCAACGCGTCATCCCTTATAGTCCACGAGCGCCTTAGCGTCGATCCAGCTATTGAACGAGGCCGGATAGCCGGACCATTTGACGAGCACCTCTTCACCCTTACCGCGTCGTCGACGACGTCTCCGTAGAACGGCCTCCACCCGATATAGTTTATCCTTCGAGACGATTACTTTTTATAGCTCCGGCTCGTAGAAGGTGCCGTCCAGTATCGTTCCGGCGTCGTCCGTCAATTGGTAAACGGGAGGGTCGGACGTGTGCGATTCTACCACGGTGAAGAGCTCTTCGCTCCAGTTAGCCATGTACCCCTTCTCGAAACATCCCTTCGCCTTGCTTATGCGTACGCGGCCCTCCTCTCGCAGTTTCGGCTTGTTTTTTTAAACCCGACGCCGCCGTACAGCCGCTGCCACACGCTCTCCTGATTCGCTGCGTTGACGCTCGCCGGCGTCCTACCGATGTTTCAATGGTAGGCGTTGTTGTACGACCGCACGAAGTCCTACAACGGCTCCACGTACTTCAGCGTCTGACGCTTCGTGAAGTACCTCCACATGCGTGTCTTCAGCGTACGATTGAATCGCTCCACGACACTCGCTTTGGTCTCCTCGTTGTGCGTCACGAAATGGTGGACGCTGCGCGCCTTCAAAAGCGTCTGAAGGGGCCTGTTGAGAAACTCCGTCCCCTTGTCGGTCTGCAGGGCATTCGCCGGCTGTTGCGGCGACGACAGCAGGCCCTCGAAGGCCGCAACGAGCGCCGGACCGGATTTACTCTTCAACGGTACGCACCACGCCCGCTTCGAGAAGACGTCGATGACCGTCAATAGGAACGCTATACCGTCGTTGTGTTTTTACAGTTTAGCCACGTCGACGAGATCGGCTTGCTACTGCTGGTTTCGACCGCCCACGATAACGCAACGTCGCTTGAAACGGCGTCTGACCGGCTTGTGAAGCGTATAGGCGTCCTGCTCCGATAGCCACCGCCCGACGATCGGCTTGGGTACCGCTGTCGCCCGGTGCAACGCGTCGACGCCGCCGTAACTGCCCGCCCGTTTCGGGTCGAAGTAGGCGCGCTTCAGTCGGTCGTCACGTTGTTGTTGTTGGCGCTTTCGTTGCGTACCACGAGACCGCCGGGACACCACCGCTATGGCTCTTGCGACGGTACGGCGAACAAGAGGGCGGCGACGAAGGCCGCCTCGATTACTCCGGCGACGACGACGACGACGACGTGTACTGATCTTCGGGCGGGCATCTTCTATGGGCGCTAAAAGCTGGCCCACGGCGTGCGGTCGACGGGTTGAGTGCGGCCCTTTCGCTTCTGCGCGCTCTGTATGTATGCTCGACGCTGGGGTTTACGGACGAGCTCCATAGGGACATTCAGCCGCTTTATATGATCTCCAAACGCTTCCCAGCCAACCGGCGCGGGTGTCTTCTTCCTGTTTCGCATGAGATCGTTCACTAGATCTACCATGTAGCTTCCGGCGATAGGCGAACCGTCGTACACGAGCTCCGCTCGATCGTTCCAACGAATCAGCGGGTCGGCTTTCAGTCTCGACATCAGGAGGCGGGCCTTTTCTTTCAGAACTTTCGGTACGCTCTTCACGATCTCGCTTTCCATATCGCTATCCGGCAATTGGTCGTCGGGCGTCATCGCCGACTCGTTCTTCACTACGGACACTCGCATCTGTTGCTGCGCGCGAGACGTCTCCATGGCGTTGTAACGACTCAGCAGTTGATTGTACGCCGCTACCTTTTCTCGTTCGGATATATCCGTACGCTCGAGAACGGCTTTCATGTCGTTGTCCAGGCTGCTCATCACACGCGACGTGGTCGTGGTCGATTGCCGACGCTCCACTAACCGGGGGTCTACCAACGCCATCTTCTTTGCGTGCTGCATCAACCAATAGCCTGTCTGAGGAGGGGCAGAAAGGTGCTCGCCAACTGTGCCAGCAGCGACATCAGAAACGCGCCCGACCCCGTCTGCAGGACGGTCCTCTTCTGTTTGATGAGTACTTTTTTCGACGCTAGCTTGCGCAGATTGTTCCTGTACTTTGTCAGCACTTTTTCGTTGTTAGGCGTCAATTTCACGTTCCCTCTCAGAATGTTATACGCGCAGTCGCACAGACTACAGATGAGGTCGGCGTCCGCGTGGGCGATTACCGCTTTTCTCAGATTCGTATTCCGATGGTATCTACGCAACAGCTGCAGGGCCAGGATGTGCCTCTTCACGCGATCTGTCATCCTGTCGAATGACGGCGGTCGCGACGCGCTCCGCTTTTTTATATTCTCGTCGGCGCGTAGACGTACTGAATGAGATCGTCGGGAAAAATGGCCGTACGCAGGCGCATGGTTTCCGGCGTTTCCTGTTTCAGGTCCACCAGGAGGTAACCGTAGGCTGCTGACGTGGCATCTTTGAATGCCTCCACCATGTAGTTGGTTCTACCCGGATACATCTGTTTCGCCAGGTGACCTACTTGCCCCGCGTCCCGGGGACTCTTGAAGAGGACCATATACTGCGCGTTTAGGCTGATTGTGCGATTTTCTTTCCCTTTCGGAAAGAGATTCTGCAAAAGCTGTTCAACGGACACGTTGCAGTGATGACTTTTTTTAGTAAACAAAGTCGTGACCCTACTATCGATCTCCGACATAAGTTCATCGAGTATTAGAAGCGTCCTCGTTTTGGGGTCCAAAAGCTTCGGATCCGGCAAACCGTCTACAAATTCTACACCGGCTGGTATAGATTCGTAGGCGGTTTGCCACTGGCCGTAACACCACAGAATTTTTTCAGGCGGCGGCTCAATCATACACGAGGCAAACTTTAGCAGGCGTGCAACAAAAGTAGTCTTACCGCACCCCGTAGGGCGGGACACTATACACATAAAAGGATGCTTCCACTTTCCGTCCATATCGACGACTGGTGCGCGGACAACGTTACGATGACTTTTATTCGTTTCTTCTATACTCACTACGCACCTCCATCAACAATTTGCCGAGCGTGTTCTGACCTTCTTTATACCCGCAGGCGCAACCCCAAAAGGCTTCTATCGACGCAACCCACGCCACCAATTCGGCGTCCCCGGTAGCCAATAGGGCGTCTTTCAACTTTTTCGACTCCCCGAACTTACTCATCAATAGGCTCTTCATACACTCGACTCTAACTCCGTCCCATTCGGCACTTGTTCTCGCTTTCGCGATCCCTTAACCTCGTCGCTTCGCTATATAACCCGACCACGCCGATTTGATGTACTCCGCGCTTACTTCGTCTGCGTTAAACATCGCTTTTCTAAACTGGTAGGCGTGCTCGACGGATTTGAAACCCCGACCGTACGCCGCAATTCTACACGGATAAAAATTCGACAGGTATGACATGGACTCTTCGAAACGTATAGGCCCCATATCTAGACACGGACGACGACAACGCTACTGACTACATCACCTCACACGTAACCACTATATACCTTACACATACGTGTCTGCTTTCTTTTTCAGTTACTAGATGGCAACGCACATGCTTAACCATTATACGTGTCTGCTTTCTTTTTCAGTCACTAGATGGCAGCGCACATGCTTAACCATTATATAACCTTACGCACACGTGATTCCCAAATATAACCATTATATAACCTTACGCACAAGTCATTACTATTTTTACTTATTGCTAGTGCTGCCCTCCAGTTAATGCACTACTCACTTGTTGCTTATTAGTTCCTAATGAATTACCTAATCAGTCACTAGATGTCGACACACTCTCTTCCGTGGACCTGTCAATCAAGTTTTTATAAGTAACATTCCAAGTGTTTTATAAGTAACATTCCATTCGACTCAGAATGTGCCGTGACTGCTAAAAAAACGCAAAAATTCTACTTATAAAAAACGAAAAACCCTTTGATCTCGGGTCATGACCCGTATTGTGGAGAACGTTATAACTACTGGCCTATCCTTTAACATGAGGAAACTTCATATCCTTTAACATTCAATTCGTGCAACGTGTTGGGCTAAGTTTATTGTTTCGTTTGTGCAACTTTGTTTTCAGTTAAATGAAGAAAAGTTAGTTGCGTCTTGATGACTATGAAAAATAAAAACAAACAAACTCACTCATCCATAGCATCAATACGATTTTATTTGAATACTCCCCATATGATCTCTCTTGAACAATGTTCCTGTGGATTGCATGTCCCACACGAACCTGTTTTTGTCGCAAATCGGTAATACTAATATGGTTCCCAACGTGTGATTTGCAAAGGTGTCGCCGAATGAGCTACGTGCCGCGATGATGCAGGTCGTCTACGATTCTGATGACGATCGCTGTCAAATGGAATGCTGGTTTCCTTTGACATGTCGTCGTCCACTGACGCTGTCTGCATGTAAAGCCAACGATCCGAGTTCCCAACTAAATCCATTGGCGTGTTAACGTCTTTGAGACCACGAGCGAAGGTTGCCCATCCCACCGTTTCAAACGACTTCCGCTTGCTCAACACGTCATTGTCGAGGTCCACGATGTTACTTCCGGGTACCACCTTGTTTCTGTACATCATCTCGCCGCGATCGTTCCAACTTACGGCACCTTTCATTTTATCGAGTAGTCTTCGTGCTTTCTGCTTCATAGTTTTTGGAACGCTGTCGATGATTTCGTTTTCGATGCTCTCCTTTTCGACGACTTCATTTTCGTTAGCATGTTGTACTTTGTTTTCGACTTTGGTGGGAAATTTTTCGATGCTCAGAAGCACAGGTTGTTGGATACGTTTGTCGGAAAGATCGTTGTACCGATTCAATACCTGGATATACAACACAACCTTTTCCCTCTCGTGTATATCACTTCGTTCCAATATGCCTTGCATTTCGTTGTCGAGTCGTTGCAAGACACTTTCGATAGGGTTAGCAGTCGAAGGACGTTGCGGTTGAATGTTTTCCAAAATACGGGGATCGACCAGGGCCATCTTCTTTGTATACTCCATGGTCACCTGAGATGGAGACGGGAATGTCGAGATTGTTGATGGAACCGTATGTACAAGTGTCATAGCGGGCCCCGAGACAAGTGAATCCAGTGACGAGGTGTTTGTCGATCGTCCACCGTGAATGCAGGCAATGTGCCGTTTCAAGTTGTCCCGACGTGAGAAATGTCCTTGCAATTTGGGCACTGGAACGGTGATGGTGTGGGCTTGTTGGCAGCCAGTAGAATAGTCGATGAACTCATGATGCAGGTGTTTGTGGTTCAAATGCAAGCAATGAAATAAATGGCGAGATGAATTGTACGCACAAAAATACGAAAATGTTACCACGGTAACATGTTGAAAAGATAAAATGTTAGAAAAGCGACGAAAGTAGTATAGAAGGATTGGACAATACGTAAATACGCAGGTGTATGTGCTTCCAATGTGTATTTTAGATGAGCTCAGCACATTTTCGATGATGTACTTCCGTTTCCTGTTATCCCATAATGCATCTGTCATCATTATCTGCTGACCTAATCACCCCTAGTGGAGAGAAGTGGACCTAACCGTCTCATCAAGTCACCCTAGTGGAGAGAAGTGGACCTAACCGTCTTATCAAGGTGAGAACTATGAGAGAATAATAATAATAATAATAATAATAACAAACAACATATCATCAAAGTAGAAGACTGTTTTATTTAGTTATTTATACATATATTCTATTTTTTTACCCGTCATCGAGCTAGAAATATCCGTCGTCAACATCACCATTATAATGTATAAAATCCCAATTGGGATGATCCCCATTGTCAATAGGAGGAGACGGAGACGGTGATGGAGGTTGTAAACGTGGACCTTTCTTCACTTCTTCAAGAGTGGGGTAGAAGAGGAATTTGTGTTCCTCGAGGAGCTCTTCCTCTCTGTATGGTAAATATTAAGACTTTTAAAACTACAGCAATGAGTCTTTAAATCTTACACACATACAGTGTTATAACCAGACACAGCGTTGCTAGGCAACCACAAGTTATTTTGAGCGCGTGGACGGATGAAGGGAAGTCAGTCAGACCAGAACTGTGAGCTTGTTGATGGAACCGTAGGTACATGTGTCATAGCGGGCCCCGAGACAAGTGAATCCAGTGACGAGGTGTTTGTCGATCGTCCACCGTGAATGCAGGCAATGTGCCGTTTCAAGTTGTCCCGACGTGAGAAATGTCTCTTGCAATTTGGGCACTGGAACGGTGATGGTGTGGGCTTGTTGGCAGCCAGTAGAATAGTCGATGAGCTCATGATGTAGGTGTTTGTGGTTCAAATGCAAGCAATGAAATGAATTGCGAGATGAATTGTACGCACTAAAATGCGAAAATGTTACCACGGTAACATGTTGAAAAGATAAAATGTTAGAAAAGCGACGAAGGGAAGGCGTGAGTGAGTGAGGGCTTGTGGGATTGAATGAGTGCGTGAGTGAGTGAGTGAATACGTGAGGGCTTGTGTGAGTGATTGAGTGAATGAGCGAATGCGTGAGAGCTTGTGAGTGAGTGAGTGAGTGAGTGAATGCGTGAGGACTTATGTGAGTGAGTGAATGAGGGCTTGTGTGAGTGAATGAGTGAGTGAGTGAGTGAATGAGTGAGTGAGTGAGTGAGTGAGTGAGTGAGTGAGTGAGTGAGTGAGTGAGTGAGTGAGTGAGTGAGTGAGTGCGTGAGGGTTTGTGTGAGTGAGTGTGTGAGTGAGTGAGGGCTTATGTGAGGGCTTGTGTGAGTGAGTGAGTGAATTCGTGAGGGCTTGTGAGTGAGTGATTGAGTAAGTGAGTGAGTGAATGAATGCGTGAGGACTTGTGTGAGTGAGTGAGTGAGTGAGGGTTTGTGTGAGTGAGTGAGTGAGTGAGTGAGTGAGTGAGTGAGTGAGTGAGTGAGTGAGTGAGTGAGTGAGTGAGTGAGTGAGTGAGTGAGTGAGTGAGAATGAGTGAGATAGAGAGTGCGTGAGGGCTTGTGTGAGTGAATGAGTGAGTGAGTGAGGGCGTGAGTGAGTGAGTGAGTGAGTGAGTGAGTGAGTGAGTGAGTGAATGCGCGAGGGCTTGTGTGAGTGACTGAGTGAGTGAGTGAGGGCTTGTGTTTGTGAGTGAGTGAGTGAGTGAGTGTGTGCGGACTTGTGTGAGTGAGTGAGTGAGTGAGTGCGTGAGGGCTTGTATGAGTGAATGAGTGAGTGATTGAATGAGGAGGGCTTGTGTGAGTGAGTGAGTGAGTGAGGGTGTGTGAGGGCTTGTAAGGAGTGAGGAAGGAGTGAGTGAGTGAGTGAGTGAGCCGAGTGAGTGAGTGAGAGTGAGTGAGTGAGTGAGTGAGTGAGTGAGTGAGTGAGTGAGTGAGTGAGTGAGTGAGTGAGTGAGTGAGTGAGTGAGTGAGTGAGTGAGTGAGTGAGTGAGTGAGTGAGTGAGTGAGTGAGTGAGTGAGTGAGAGAGTGAGTGAGTGAGTGAGTGAGGGCTTGAATGAGTGAGTGAGTGAGTGAGTGAGTGAGTGAGTGAGTGAGTGAGTGAGTGAATGAGTGAGTGAATGCGTGAGGGCTTGTGTGAGTGAGTGCATGAGGGCTTGTGCGTGGGTGAGGACTTGTGTGAGTGAGTGTGTGATGAGTGAATGCGTGAGAGCTTAAGACAATGAGTAAAGTTCCCAAAGTATGCATTGCATTACACTATGATAAAGACACAAGATGAAGTTTGCACAGTTTATTCGTGAACAACGCAAACGTATTTACATGTCACATTCCATAACTACAAGAACCAGAGATTAGACATTGATACAGAGTCTTACAAATTTAATCGTGTACAAGACAATACCACACCTCAATACTTCAGTCTTGCCTGCCATACGGCGAGGAGCCCTTGTGAGTCCAACAAATTCGGTTCGGATATTTGGTTGCGGTATTGTTCCAGTCTTTAATCAACCTCATCCTCCATTAGTGTCAGAACCATTTGTTTCATAGTGTTTCGCCACTGTTTCGAAACGGAGTCTTGGTACCAACACTTGATAATACACATGGATAGTGTCGTCTTGAGAATTCAGCGTGACATCGTTAGGAGCGGAAGTTGGCATATCGACCGTGTCGGCAGAAATTGTGACATCGGCAGGAGTGGAAGTTGGTACATCGCAGAGCCTAGTGTACCAGATGTCCTCGCCCTCTGGTTCCGTCGGAACGGAAGGACGGTTGGTCACCGGCATGATGGGTCGGTTCGTTGGCTCATCCTCATCGCTCGAGTCTGCAGCATCGGAAGATTGGTAATAGGGTATGTTCAACATCCTGATGTTAGGCGTGATGTCGTCGTAATGCAAATGACGGTCCTATCGGCAAAACACCGCGCTTATATAGTTAGTGAATGTGCCGAAAAGTCACGTGGTCGTGCCGAACGAGGACGGACTGCAGAGTAGAAAGTACACATCCACGGACTGTTTAGTAGATCAGACTTGCACAGCGAATACCAGTTCAAACCCGTTTGCAAACAGACAACCATCTGAAGTACGTTCAACTCTACTATGTAAAGACTGTCGTCGTTTCTCTTTGCACTGCTTGGGTGTGTTCAGCAGTGGAGACAGTCGCTTGGGGGTCAATATTTGCCGCAAAAGGGGAGAAGAGGGAGAAGTATCGAGAAATGCAGCGATACGCTCCTTTTCTTGCCGCTGAAACAGTGAAGGAATGAGTTTAATAATGAATTGTCAACTGATATGTATAAGAGAAATATAATATTATGCTCTTTGTATTTTTTTTTGACTTAGAACAAGACCTGAATAGCATTTGAATACTATGAGAAATTGAAACTTACTATTAGCTCTTCAAGTTGTTCTTTACGCTGCCGCTGCTTATCTTGCTTCCTTTGGCAGTAGCCCTGCTTCACATGAATGTTCCAACTCCCTTTACAACGGGAGGTACTGCCAAACATACAGCAGGCATAACGAGGCAAAAGCTTCCGACGTTTCGTCGAAGGTGAAGATGTCGGGTTGATGGTTGGATTGGTTGACGGAGCTGACGAGAGACGAAATTGTTTTGGTCGTCGAACTGGTCGTCGGACTGGTCGTTGAACTGGTCGCTAGTTGTTGGTCCGGGTTGATTGTCGGGGTCGAGAGATCGAGTGGGCCCGTAGCCGGAGAAGGCTGCCTGCACCTTCGGTAGCAAATTCTCTTGTTGGACGTTATCACTAGTCATGTTGTTCATCTTCCAAAATGTAAGATATAATGAACAAAAAAAACAGACGCAGGCCTTTTATAACAGTTCGATAGAACATAAAGGTCACTTGGACGTGCCGAATGAAGATTAAATTTCTAACCTATGAGAATAGCTAATACTCTTTTGTGACGAGAGATCAAAACAATGGCTAACCAAAGCACTACCTGTTTAACCTAAGTAACTGTTTTATATTCCCTATGTTTTAACACAGGACAAATATACGGATGTTTTTCCAACACGTAGAGCCTTGGGCTTGGTTACCGGTTCATACCAGTTTGCTTATAGCGTGATATGCCTGTAGTGTGGTGAACGATGATTTTACTCTGAAGGACGTGATTGAGTTTTCTAATAAAGTTCTTACAAAGGACGGCTAACCAAATGACTATGATAGCTTTGACGTTATACAGGGAGTGTGCGCTCCCGCTCGCAACAAAGAAACAAGTCTAGACACGTCTCCAGGACACAGTAGCACACAGTAGCGTCGATTTTGTAGTGTGTTAACAAAATTAGCAAAGAAACTTCTAGAATGAAATTATACAGGGGAATTTTCCACTCACATTGTAAGTTGTTTGTCAGTGGTTATGAGCTGAACGTCAGTGCTAAAAAATGTACAAACAGGGTGATGTGAAAGTCGTAGATGTGTATGGTAACCAGAAATGACATAATTTGACTTATTTTACTAGTTCTCTACCGATTCGTCAGGTTTGGACTTATGTTAAAGTTGTAAATGTATAGGCTAGGAAAGGCCTACACCTAAACAAATGGTCGACAACGTAAGGGACATAAGAAAAGACACCATTGCGCAATTGCCTATTTAACGACGTCACTGACCTGTTTAATGACGTCTTTGACCTATTTTTATAGTAAAAAGAGAAAAAAGAATCAAGAGACACGAACTTAAGCAGTATCGATATTTGGTTCATTGGAATCCGTCAGGGGGAGTTATTTGTACTTCTCTTTCAGTTCGTAACCTTTCTACAAAGGGGCGCAAATTTTCATAAATAAGACGCACCAATTTTGGCAGTACTCCTATATTTAGTCCAAACCTTGTCCGTAAGGTGGCACCACTTGTAGTTCACGACTTATCCACCAGGGAAAATAGTTTAAAAAAAACTCCGCCGGGGGCGCTGTTTCAGTTCTTTTAAAAAATCCGATATGGGGCGCGACCTGTACTGTTTAGTTCCAAAAAATCCGCTAGGGGGCGCAACTTGTACTATTTTAGTTCAAAAAATCCGCTAGGGGCGCCTCCGGGTATTTGACCTTGACCTAGATATGACGTCATTGCTCTTGCTCTAATCCGAATCCAACCATGCGCGCTGAACCACCGCTATTACTACTTACGTGATGCTAACGGTGAAACATTTTACGGTCACAGATAATAAATGAAAACGTCTCATATTGCACAAAAAACCTCACAGCGATTGGGGTCTTTCCATACGTTGACAGAGGGGAAGGAGAGAATGCGGCTCTGTCGAAGTCGCCTACCATGTCAAATGCTTGTGTCTCATGTGTGCGCCTTTTGAAGTAAAACAGAAAAATATATTGCCACGAGCTTGTGCCTCCCGACCCTGTCCGACAAGAAGGATGATATCATTGTTCTTATTGTCTGGCATTAGTTAAATGAGGCCAGTCCAATTGGTAGCACCTGGATATCAAGACTACTGTCAACCATCCTGGAAAGAATACAGACAGTCGAGAGAAAAGAAGAAAATTGTGCCACGTTCGAACCTACAAGGACCCAACTGCATGAATAGCATTCTACACAGACACCGTACTCCATCGCTACATGATCATGTGTCAATTAAATGTCTATGTGATTCGTTCTCTAGTAATATCTGCGCCTTTCATCTCGTCCTATCCATCACACTGTTCATAGGCATCGGCATCTTTGTTTTCATGGTGGCCTGTGAAAGCGGAGGGAAGGTTCGTCTTGCTCGTACTGGCGTCGCACCGACATCCGATTTTATTGTATATTCGTACAAAGCGTTTGATTACATACAGTCTGCTCGTACATTTGCTAGGGATACAGCCAGCGTGCATTTATATTATAAAACAATACTTTTCTCTGTTTGTTTGTTTGTTTATTCCTTTGTGTTTGGTTGTTTGTTTATTTGTTAGTTAGTTTGTTTGTCTGTCTGTTAGTCTGGTTGTCCATGAGCCCATATCTCCGTCAGTTTTGCATGTATGGGCCTAAAATGTTGTGCGCGATCTAGTGGGCCCATTGGGGTGGTTCAAAGATTTCGATTTTTCGAAATTCGTCTGGGGGTCACATTCGCATGATTCCCTTTTTTCCCGGGAAACGCCGCATAATTCAACAATTTTTTATATAAAATAATGCCATCCCAGTGCTTATACAAATATATATATAATATATATATATATATATACACACACACATATAATTATATATATTTATATATAAACGAATATAATTATATACACGCACATACTGAACATTTAACTGACGCCATCCAAGACGGCAGCTTAGTTTTTGTCTTGTTTAATCCGTTTTGTTTTTAACTTTTCCCCAGTAAATCACGTCTCCTATCCATCTCAAACTTTCAAGTAAAAACGCAATCTCCCTACCTTTTTCATAAAACACATTAAAGTGTAAGCCAAGCCAGCTATGTAGTTCATCAGACACAAGACATATCTTCGGGTAACCTGTGGCGTGTTGGCGGGCTCAGAGTGCATCAGATCGGATCATAATTAGCGATGGCGGACACGGAATTTGAGGAAATCAGCGTCGAATCTGGGAGTTTCCACATTGATGTCTCAAGTGACATTGATAGTGGTGGTGATAGTGATGTCACCGATTCCGAGAGCGAAGCCGATAAGGATAGCCAAGGCGGTGGTCCCGATGAGCCAGTCTAGGAACTGGGAAACACTGACTGGTATGGTATAATATCAATTATTCCATTAGCTTGATGTACATTTCCGACGTTAGTTATGGTCAGAATGAAATGACCATGTTACATTAATATGCAGGGCGTTTCGAAGACTGGAAAAACGTCTAACATGTTATGACACAGGTAAAGCGTTTTTAATAACAGGTCAACAATGAAGAGACTAAAAGTGGTTGCATTCCAGTTTTATATACAAACTTTATTCATCGTGTACAATCGTGTACATCAGGGATATACCAGTATACAGACAGGCATTCATTCAACACCACGAACGAAACCTGCAAAATCATCTAAGTAGTTTCAATAACTAACATAAACATGAATGGAAGAATAGGTAATTAATTAATTGACATTCATAGTAGGTGCACTGTATACTACATTGGACACTGTTCTTGTGATATAAAACGTCATATTTGTTTTATCTTTTTCCTGTGCATGTGTTTTGTTTTCAGACGTTTCGTTATGTTGGATACAGACAGCTGGCTAGATGGTGCTGGGGATGGCTCGGCAAGGACATCAGAGTCATTCAACAGTAATGGCAGTGCCAGTCCCCGGCTTCAAAGTGTCTGTCGAAATACAACAGTGCATGGACTTGTACACAGCGCACATGCAACAAAGAGGCTTTCCAATGATGAACGGGATACGAGAAACATATTGTCTTCATTCGAGGATGTTTGTCGCCTTGATGCATGCCTGTGAACAATATATGTTCTAAATAAAATAAATTGTTTATCTTCGGTTTTCAGACCGAACCATACATTGCACTTCTCATATAATTATCAATCACTCACTCACTCACTCACTCACTCACTCAATCAATCAATCTATCAATCAATCAATCAATCAATCAATCAATCAATACAACTTTATTTATCCCTGTAAGGGCAATTACGGTGTCGTTTGGACGGACACAGTGTATACAAATATATATATATAAATATTAAAATATAACATAGGTAACAGCGTATTACTGGCTCACTTCATCATGGTCACAAAAAGAATAATTTATGACATGAACACATGGAGTGCATTTTTTCACACTGTAACTGCTAAATATATAGAACACACTCACACTACATTCATTTCACATCGTTAAAAATACTGATTGCAACAGGAATAAAAGGTTTGTTTTGTACGAGGGGCACCTAAAACGGCGGCCCGACGGCAGAGTCTCAAACATGGGATATAGAGCATGACTATCATTGGCTAAAATAGAACGTGCCTTCCTAAGCACCTGTTGTTCACAAAACTGGGTGATGTCTCTCTGAGTCTCTCCAATTATTTTGGAGCTGACACGTACACACTTCTGTAAACTGTTCTTGTTTTTAACACTCAGGTTGAAATACCAGCAGATAAACGAAAAGCAAAGAACACTCTCAATAAAAGACTTGTAAAACAGGTTTTAAATTGTTTTATCAACAGAAAATGAGTTTAATTTTCTAAGAAAGTACAGGCGCTGCTGACATTTCTTGACGATTATTTCAGTGTTGTCATCCCATCTAAGTTTATTATCAAACACTGTACCTAAGTAATTGTACTTGGTGACAATTTCAATCTCTTTCACTGTGTTTTCTTAAATCTATTACTAACTCCTTGGTCTTACATACGTTAAACTTTAAGTATGAGTCATCACACCATTCAACAAAATCTCGTAGTGCCGGGCCATGATCTTTTTTAGAACCAAAGAGAAGTGAAAGTAAGGCACTGTCATCAGCAAATTTCACTAAAAACCTGTCTGCGTCAGCACTTCTACAACTGTCAGTGTACAAGATGTATAAGAGGGGTGAGAGACAACAACCCTGAGGTGAGCCCGTGTGTGTCAACCTCATGTCAGAAAACTTCCCATTCACACAAACATACTGGGGACGACACGACAGAAAAATCAACAATCCAGGCAACAAGCTGGTTTCCAAGATTAAAATCAGAAATGAGTTTATGGGCCAAGATATGAGGCTGCATCAAATTAAAAGCCGAAATCAGTATTTGTATAAAGCCCGTAAGCGTAGTTGTTTCTAATTTACTGTCGCTCACAGACTGTATATTATAAATATCGCCACACAGAATATTCTTGTATATATCTTATCGTCTAAATTGGTATTGTATGTCTTTTTCAGATTTAACCTACGTATTTGTTGTCAACAGTAGTAAAGTAGATACAAATTGATAAAGGGTTGGAACCAGAGCCAGGAGGAAAGAGGAAGGTCAAATGTCAATAGCAAGTAGCGCCACCTGGCGAGTAGGTAGTATAATAAACAACTAAATCAAGTGGCGTCCCCTGGCGAATAAGTTGTGACCTGTGAAATAGGTCGAAAATAGATGATTAAATAGGTCGATGACGTAATTAAATAGGTCATTCCATGGCATACAGATGGTAGACAGTTTTTTAGGTATAGCGCCCCCTGGCGTGTACATTTAAAACTATGAAATTCATCAAATAAGTCAAATTATAACATTAAATAGGTCAATTACGTCATTAAATAGGTCATTGCGCATGAGTAATGGTGTGTTTTCTTATGTAGGTGATGAACTATCTGGTCAAGTGATTATGACGTCATTTATAGTGTAAGATGGCATGGGAGCAAATCCCTATCTTTTAACACGGGAGCCAATTGGCGGGAAATAAGGCAGCCTGCGTCAATAGGGGACGCAAGTGATTCTCGTTTCCGGTCCATTTTGATGCGATAGTTAACGAGATCATACACTTCCGGGGCCCACTACGTTGTCCGGAATTATTGCTCATTCGATTATCGGCATGGCGTTTTCATTACAATTTTGGGTAAACTACACCATACGGAATGTTAAATTTCAAGGAAAATCAACAGGTTCAGTAGACTGCAGCGGGGTGCCGAGTTTCTCACACAACAACGAGTGCAAGCGTCGATGAAAGACAAAAGTTACAAGTTAATGGTGTGTCGCATGTGAAGTTGTATCCTCTCACGGCCGGCCTTCGCTCACTCGATCGGTTGTCACGCAGCACTCGTCAGTAAACAGGGAAGACCGCATGTTATAAATTGTAATCGTCATTGTTAATTATTTTAAACTTCTTTAGTACAGAAGTCCAATTATTAATTATTCATATTTTGGTTATTTAAACTTTTTTGACTTGCATAGTTGCACTTAATGTTAATGTAATGTTCATATACAACTGTGCCTTTGGTCATTGTAGACTTTATAATTGCAAACATTTCACGTGCTACGATTGACAATGACACAGTTTCGTCGTTCCGGTATAACCATTATTCAAAGTCAAAATCACTGCGATATGCAAACAATTTGAAAATCATAACTTGTATGCATAATAGTTCCCACTTTCTAGATAAGCTTTCGTTGGGTGGAAACCTATAAAACTTATAACGGAGGTTTCTGCTGTGGCAGTTAGACCCGTATTCGATACAATACATAGCTCGTTCACGTCGTTGGGCATCGGATTGTGAATGAAAAGGGCAAAATAGCATAAAACCAGTATGGAGGCAGACGAGACTTGCGTGCCCTATTAGTGCGCTTTTCCTCGGTGACCTTTATTTTTTTAAAGCAAACTTGTTACATTCCCGACAGTAGACAAGCGTGGCGATGCTAAATAGAGCAATGTTGCAACACTGTATTAAAGTCTGACGGTAGCAATTTTATGATTGGTTTTTCATGTGGCGTGATGAACCGTTGGACCATTTTTATTATATAAATATGTATCGCCCCCTGTTGAAAATAAGGTGAACTAGAAAAATTGGTCAATCAGCGCCATATTTTGATTAACCGATGAACTATGTAACTAACACGATAGCGTCATGAAATAGGTGAATGGTGTCATGCACATTGGTATTATTTTCTAAAGGTAGTCCTTAAATTCGTGCCTCTTAAGTGGTCAATGACAAAAATAGGTCTGTAAGCATCCCATGGTGGTTATGTGTTTACCTATTTAACGAGGTCAATGACGTTATTAAATAGTTCAATGACATCATAAAATAGGTATATGCGCATGCGCCATGACTTTTTTCGTAGTGCAGTGATTAAATTCGTGTCTCTTACGTGGTGAACTATAAATATACGTCTATATCGTCGTGAAATAGATCAATTACGTCATGCAGTAGATCACTGCGCATGCACAATTGTGTTTTTTACAGTAGCATGTAAATTCGCTAACCAAATATGGTGATTTATTGACATAGGTCTACGGCGTCAAGAAATATACCAGTATTTCCATTCATGTTTCCTGTTTAGTGCATTGGCGTGGTAACCTCCTTACATTTTGGACTTTCAACGTCTTAGCGGGGTAAAGTTCATTACATTAGTTCTTGAGAGTCATAACTTCGTGCCAATTTAATACATCGCCTAGGTAATTTCTTAACATCTTAGCGTTTCAGCATGGTAGCGGGGGTAAAATATTTAGTGCATCAGCATCATAACTTCTAACGATTCATCGCGTTAGAGAGGTAGTGTTTTAGTTTTTCAGAACATTACCTGTGTAACTTCTTAACATTTAATCGTTTCAACACATTAGATTTTTTTTTCTTCTTACTTTAACGCGTGAGCGTCGTAAATTATTGCTAGTTTAGTGTATCACCAAGGTAACTTCGTAACATTTACTTTAACGCGTACGCGTTGTAAATTAGCCCGTGTGCATACATTTTATAGTCTTACCCATCATTCATTTCATAGTTTGACTTACTGACCTACCAAGAAGCGTACCTAATGACTTAACGCATTATTGTGGTGGGTGGACCAGTTCGTATAAGTAACATGTTCGACCATCGAACGTAATATTGTATCCCTTATGCATAATGTTATAGTCTTACCCATCACTCATGTCATATTGTATCCCTTATGCATAATGTTATAGTCTTACCCATCATTCATGTCATATTGTATCTCTTATGCATAATGTTATAGTCTTACCCATCATTCATGTCATATCTTAACCTATTGACCTACCAAGAAGCGACACCTAGTGACTTTAATTGCCAGTTTGGGGTGACTGTTTAACTAGAGTCAACATTTCATGTAATTTCATTCCAAATTCCATTTGAATATATTATACCATATAGTTATACAGACACAGGTTAACTAAAGTCCATTAAAGCCTATTCTGTAACTAAGTTAACTTATTAATGTCCTCTAATAATCTCTCCATCCCTCCCTCCTTCACTCTCTCACTCCTAACCCCCCCTCTCTCTTCCTCCCTCCATCCCTCACCCCCTCCCACCCTCTCTCATACTACTACTACTAATAATTATTTATTTCTTATATAGCGCCCCATCAAATTAATTGTTCTGTGGTGCTTTATAATGGTTAATGCTAATAAATAAATAAATAACATCATACGATATACAGTTAAAAATATTATGCAATCATTACTACTAAGTAAGTCACTCCCTCCTTCATCCCTCTCTCACTCCCTCCCTCATCCGTTCCTCTCGCACTCCATCCCTCATCCGTCCCTCTCGCACTCCCTCCCTCATTCGTCCCTCTCGCACTCCCTTCCTTCCTCTCTCACTCCCTCGTTCACTCCCTCCCTCCCTCCCTCCACTCCCTCCTATTGGCGCCTACTTGAGACACGGGACAACTATCGGCCCATTACACCGACCTTCTTTGTGTATCGTCAAGTACATTTTCGTATTAAAGTGCGTGGGTGTAGTAAATTATTGCTAGTTTTATGCACCATGAAGTAAATTTCAACGGCTACCCGGACACGTTCCAGGGCGTGAACTTCCTCCTCCTCCTCCTTCTCCACGGCAGATTTGTATCATTTTCGTATTTTAGTGCGTAAACGTGTTAATTTCGTAACATATTTAACGTTTTGTCCTTTCAACACGGTAGACTTGTACAACTTTCTTACTTTAACTCATTGATGTTGTACATTATTGCCAGTTTAATACATCACCGGGGTAAATTCCTAACTCTTTAGCGTATAAACATTGTCTTGCTTTAACTCATTGGTGTTGTACATTATTGCCAGTTTAATACATCACCGGGGTAAATTCCAAACTCTTTAGCGTATAAACATTGTCTTGCTTTAACTCATTGGTGTTGTACATTATTGCCAGTTTAATACATCACCGGGGTAAATTCCTAACTCTTTAGCGTATAAACATTGTCTTGCTTTAACTCATTGGTGTTGTACATTATTGCCAGTTTAATACATCACCGGGGTAAATTCCAAACTCTTTAGCGTATAAACATTGTCTTGCTTTAACTCATTGGTGTTGTACATTATTGCCAGTTTAATACATCACCGGGGTAAATTCCAAACTCTTTAGCGTATATACATTGTCTTGCTTTAACTCATTGATGTTGTACATTATTGCCAGTTTAATACATCACCGGGGTAAATTCCTAACTCTTTAGCGTATAAACATTGTCTTACTTTAACTCATTGATGTTGTACATTATTGCCAGTTTAATACATCACCGGGGTAAATTCCAAACTCTTTAGCGTATAAACATTGTCTTGCTTTAACTCATTGATGTTGTACATTATTGCCAGTTTAATACATCACCGGGGTAAATTCCTAACTCTTTAGCGTATAAACATTGTCTTGCTTTAACTCATTGGTGTTGTACATTATTGCCAGTTTAATACATCACCGGGGTAAATTCCTAACTCTTTAGCGTATAAACATTGTCTTGCTTTAACTCGTGGGTGTCGTAAATTTAGATTACCATTAGGTTAATTTTCGTATTGAAGTGTGTGGGAGTAGTAAATTCTTGCTAGTTTAGTGCGTCATCGAGGTAATTTCTTAGAATGTTAGCCTATAAATACAGTGAACTTGTATAGTTTACTTGCTTTAACGCGTGGGTGTCATAAATTATCGGCAGTTTAGTCTTTCGTCAAGTACATTTTCGTTTTAAAAGTTGTGGGTGTAGTAAATTATTGCTAGTTTAGTGCATCACCGAAGTAACTTCTTAGAATTGTAGCGTTTCAACACGGTAGACTTGCAAGATTTTCTTATTTTAGTAAGGCAAAGCTGCAACATCTAACGTTTCATGATGTTAGTGTGGTAGTATTTTAGTAACTTAGTACATTACCGAGGTAACTTCGTAAAATGTTATTGTTTCATCACGGTAGACTAGAAAGATTTTCGTATTTTAGTCCGTCAACGCGTTAGATTGGTAGCGTTTTAGTTTTTTGTATATTACCGAGCTAATTTCGTATAAATTTAGATTACCAAAACGGTAGACTTGTACAACTTTCTTGCTTTAACGCGTGAGGATCACAAATTATTGCCGGCTTAGTGCGTCACCGAAGTAACTTCTTAGAATGTTAGCGTATGAACGCGTGAGCGTCTTAATTTCTTGCTAGTTTAGTACATTACCGAAGTAACTTCGTAAACATTTAGCTTACCTCCACAGTAGACTTGTACAACTATCTTACTTTAACGCGTGAACGTCGTAAATTAGTCCGTGTGCATAAATGTTATAGTCTTACCCATCATTCAACTCCTTCCAAGTATTCATGATACAACCAAAGTTGTAACTAAGTCCGTGCATTATTTTCCGCATACCTCTCAAACATACCCGGCGGCAACCATGTTTCAAGTCTCTTTTCCTTGAAACTATCCTATATGTATTCATGATGCAAGCCAAGTTGTAACTAAATCTGTGTATTATTTTTAATATACCTCTCAAACATACATTTCGTCAACCATTTTTTCAGTTCTCTTTTCCTAGAAACTATCCTATTGTCTGTCTGTCTGTCGGTCTGTCTGTCTGTCTGTGTCTTTCTGTCATGTTTCTGTAGGGTCATTTTCCATGACGAAGTGGTAGTATTATAATATTCTTGTGGAAACTTGTTATGTTAAAGGAAATGTTTTCATTTTCGAAATGGAATTACTCTTAAGTCTTAACAAACAGGGGTGATCTGGCAGAGGATCGCCGAAAAAGTGAATGCTGTGGATGGCAACGGGCACACCGTGACCCAATAACAAAAGATATGAAAAGACATGAAACAAGCCGTTTGATAAAGACGGCTCAAATAAAAACCAGAGGCATGGGGAACCTCTGCCTGATTTGATATCGTGTACACTTGGTGACAGTGGTATTTCAGTGTTGTGTGGGAGTCTCAACCCCTTCTAGTGTTTGTATTTTGCAATAAAACTGTATTGGATGTGTACATCGACTGATCCCATATTTGTTGTAGTACCACTGGTTGTCCCATCATCATCCACTCTTGAACGAGAAAGTCTGCTTATGATTAACAACATACATGTACTCTAGGAAAGTCGTAATATGCAACACACTAGTGAGAAATAGTCATATTATCTACAAAACTAAGATATTCAAGAATATGACGAGACCAGTTCTTACTATGTTTGATTGATCAGCTTCTTCAGTTCATAATACAATTATTGTAATGTACCGGTATGTTATTTATTGCTAATCTACAAAGGTCTACAGGATGTAATTATATATGGGTGATAATGTGTCGACATATTGTATTCCCATTAAATCCAATTAAATGGAAATGACTTTACAGCCCAAGGAAAATTTTGTGGGAATAAAGGGGGATTAATATGGTACAGATCATAATTTAAATCATAAAATAAAGATGTTAGTTAAAAACATCGAGAGGGACAAATGAAAACAGTATGTGGAGGTGTCTCATCTCATATGGTCACTATAGGAAATTAGGAATGGGGTGTGTACATTGTTTTGTGATTTCAATAAACACCATGTTTCATTATTGTGAATAACTTTTAGTGCTATGAAAAAGCACATTCTACAACATTTATATATATTCATATACAAAATAAAGAGGCTGGATCATCTTAAAAAGTATAATTTAAATTACTTAATTTATACGAAACCTGATAGAAATCAAAATGCTATATGTAAATGCCTACTAGTACACTTCTTCATTTGTTTTTCATTATCTACCAATCACATTCTTTTATGTGGTTACATCAACATTGTTCCAGATGCTAGTCATGGTGTGTTAAATGCTGTATGTGAAGATGTCCCTGGGATACAGTCCTGAAGCAGCTGTGGGAAACAGTCGTAGTGGACACCAATTGCTTGTGTATTCTGCTGGAAATAGCATTTTAGTGTATACCTTCAACGTCGGTGATGAACGATAATGTTCTTAGACTCGGGCCATATTGGTCATGATATTAGATTGAGAGCAGATCTGCATCACAGATTTCCTGAAAATGAAAGTTTTTTTTCTAATTTAGTAAAATGCAGTTTGATGAGAATAGCATTGTATTTGTTTACATTTAATCACATATCCTTTGCCACTGGTAAAATGCGTCGTCCGAAAATCCTGTATGCGTAGGGCCTAATATTTCGTCGAACATGATAACTTTTGGTCGGACTATTATACTTCCAGTGACTATATGCAACTAACAACTTATTTAATGAAAGATCCAGTGATATTTCAAGAGTTAAAGATAAAGTTTACGGCGCCATGGGTAGCCAAGCGATAAATTTGACACACGTTACTGTCACATTCACAGACATTATATGCACGGTAAAGTTCGATAATAACTACTCAGAGACCTGACTTACCTGAACAGTGGTTTGATGGAGTTGATTCTTTTCGATTAACGAATTCATTGTGTTGCTGTTGTAGCGCTAGAATGCAGTTTTGTTCAGAGAAAAGTCCGATATTTCTAGTTGTCTGCGTTCATGCATAGCGATTATCCCGTTAAAGTCCCGACGTTCGTAAATAGTCCGAGACAACGCACATTGTATCGGTTTATGCATAAGACCCTTGATCACGTAAATCATCGCCGCCTCCGTGTCACTATGATTCTTATTGTTCGCTGTTCGGTCTGTTCAAAGCTCTTCGGCCGACACAACCATGCCGCGACTTATTGTCGTTATCTGTATAGCTGCCTACGTAACAATCTTATGGAATATAAGTTCTGCATAACGGTCTGAACGACATTGTGTGGATATTATGAGAAGATTGGGATGTTTGAGCCACCCCCTCTAAATGTGATAATAATAATTACCAGACGTTTAACGTTTTGAATTCACCAGAAGCAGTCCATGGTACTTACAACTCCCCGACCATTTGACTAATTATGGACGAGTAAAGGCGCGTAGAATCACGATTGTACGTGTTTTAACAGATAGCATATTATTGTTTACTAAACATTTCATGTTTTGTTGTTTTGTTTACACAGTTACCACACAATGTAATGCCAATGTTGTTGATAATGATATATTGACAATGAGGTATATATGTTCTATCAATACCTGAAAAACCTCTTGGCAGATATTGTCTACATTTCGATAAAACTTGTTTTGCACGTACAATTGTAATCAAACATGTACCGGCAATTGATTTATCCACCACGTGACCTGTTGCCTAGGAAAACCTCCGTCAAGCCATCAGAAAACAGTTGGTGGGTTCGGACATTCTGCAGTATATTTTTTTGAAATTCTGGTAACAAAATTGTTTCTTTGTGACAAAAACATAAGACAACGTTTCTAAATTGACAACTCTATGCGGAAATGTTTGATTTATGAGATGTCATGCAGCAATAGTAACATAATTCACATTATAACCGGCCGTTTTCAACTTTGTTGGGAAAGGCAAAGCTTGACAGTCTTGAGGTCACGAGCAAAATTCAATTATGACGTAGGCAAACCGCGATGTACTGGATACATCAATTGTGGGGTCTGGTGAACCGGTTTATGGGTCAAATTGGGTGGTGTAAACCCTCAGATATGTTTATAGGGCATGTTTGATGAGTTCGAATATTGGTACATTACAATCCATTAGGGTTACATAAATTAAACGGTTTCCTGTTAACTCGGAACGCTAATATATCGTTGACCGAGTTGTAATGAACATATCACTTAGTTTTGTATAATTGCCTAACTGCACACGTTCGGCGAGCTAGATTATCCCCACGAAGATGGCCAATGCGTGTTTGGTTGTCGGTTGTTTAGGACAGCCGTTAAGATTCAATATAATCATGTGAGTAAAGTAGTTCTTCCAGACGGACTAGAGAGCAATGTGCTACCAAGATAACAACATTAATAAAACGTTCCGGTTAACATCATGTCAAATATTTAAGTAACAATAAGCATTAAATAAGACTACGGGGTAATTAACACAATAAATTAGTATTGTTTACCTGATATTTATGCAAATGTTTGTCGATTTATATTTCCCCAAGGAAAATTAGTAATGGGTACATTGGTATGCCATAGGCCCTTACGTTATATGAGCTTACGATTTCTGATGGGCGTTTTCTCTACACAACAAGCCTCGCAACCACCAGCCAGGCCGATGTAGACTGGTGCGGGACATCGGTAAGTGTTGACCTGTTGCGGTTAGCATGATACCTTCATATAATACCTTACATCTAGTCTGGTTATTGGGACAATATAACAAATACATAACCTCCAAAAGAGTCTTACATATATACATTTAATTGCACAAGGCTGTTAGGAGAAGAAGGGGATAATATAAGATAAGATAGTTTATTATGCCTTTACAAGGAATTTGGTGGCATTCATGGGCAATTCGATACGAAACATCATATGCACAAATCATAATTTATTTAATATTGACTCGGTGAGATATTATCTCAAGAGTTAGTGGCTGCCATGGCCGTTGGCGCACCGGACCATCTCATTCGGCTCGATCTTGCCTTATAAGCACGCAGTCGCCTTTCCGATGGCAGGAACTTGAAACACTTGGACAATGGGTGGTCTTTGTTTTTATTAATGATTTTGCTATAGCCAGGACACTTTCAGCGTAGATATCGTCCTCTGGTGTTAGGCTGTTGCGTACGATTGCCTGGGCTCTTTACACAATTCTTCTAAGGATCTTTCTCCTGAAATTAATCACTATCTATTTGTTTTTTTTGGCGTTTAGTACCAAATAGTTGTCGTTGCACCAAGTCACAAGCTGTAGGATTTAATTTATGTAGGCTGCGTCGTCTTCACTAGATATCACGCCTACGCAGACAGTATCATCTGCGTATTTCAGGAGGAGGCATGCTTTAGATGTTGCAGTACAATCGGTCATGTAGATGATGAAGAGTGTCTTCGAGAGAACCGCTCCTTGAGGCGCGCTGGTTTTCAGGGGCAGCATGCTGGATCGGTGATTCCCAATGGCGACGTACTGCTGACGATCCACACAAAAATCAAAAGTCGAGTGAACGCTTTCAGTGGTGTGTTGTTAAGTTTGTCATGTAGCACTGATGGGCGTATGGTGTTGAACACCGAACTGAAGGCCAGAAACAGGATTCTTGCATACGTCCCAGGAGTCTCCAGGTGTTCCAGAACCGAGTGGTGCACGGTGAGAAGTGCATCATCTACGCTTCGTTATTTGCGGTACGCAAATAGCATTGGGTCGGAGACGCTAGACAGTTCTTGACTGAGGTGGTCAAGAACGAGTCGTTCGAAAGTTTTCATTATAACTGATGTCCCTGCCACAGGTCGATAGTCATTCAGTTCCGACGTTTTTTTTCTTTTTCGGTACTGGCACGTAAAACGGCAGTAGAAACAGTTGAACTCATCCACTGAGATGTCACTGTTGGAGTCCATGTTGTTTCCTACAGTTTTTCTTCTTGAAATAGTGTCCAGGCAACATGAAGTTTCACGTGCGTTCCCTGTCTGAAGGGATTAGTCGATTCTAATTCTTCCTGAAGTTCTTACACCGGTTTCATGAGGGTAGTGTCGACGTCGTAAGTTTAGAATGTCGTAAAGTTACGTTATTTGGATTTCATGAGTCTCCTAAGTGCGATTAGCCGATGCTAGTTGGTCGTAACTTTGCGCTTGGTATATAGCAGGCGTAAGCTTACGTTATTTGAAATATTCCTGGGATGCTCCCCAAGTTTTAAGATGCTCCCGGGACGCACACACGAGACATAAATATTTACAATCATCAATGACGATGGCTTGACGTCTGGTGCATGAACTGCAAACAAGACACATTAGACGAGAAAGAGTGTTTAGAGATAGGAATAACCCTCTTGTATATTGTGGCTGACTGACGAGTTTGGCGGTGCGCTCGAACACCGGAATGAGCGAAAAGGAGGACGGCCGCCCTCGATACAACTTATGGTGGCGTTGCGAGTTTTCGCTTATGGTTTTTTTTAAATTGATGACGCCGATAATTTCGGAATAACCCAACCAACAGTGTGCCGAATCGTGCATAGTGTGGCCAAATTTTAATATCGTACGTGGACGGCTTGGACTTGGTCAATACGTGAAATTTGACAACGCGGTGGAAATCGAGAGAACGAAACAGCTGTTCCACCGGATGGCAGGTTTCCAGTATGTTCAGTACCATGTTCATAAACCATGGCCGATGTGGTGGCGAACCTCCTCCTGTCTTTGGCCGCTTCGATGCGGCATTTGCCTGAAGTGCTGCCCGTTTTATGTCCATTCATTTCTTCCGGACATCTCCGGGTGTCCTTGTAGATATGCCAAAAGCTGACACAGCTGTGGCAATTTCTATCCACACTCGAGTTTTTTTTTTTAAAGAAAATCTGCTCTGGAGCAAATGACAGTGCTGCTGGTATAACTCCAGCAGCACTGTCATCTCTCCGTCTGAAAAAAATATCTTTACGCTGTCTTTTTACTGCGGACACATGGATTCCCCACCGCAACGTAACTGGGTCAATTCTACGTCGACGTAGTTACGCGAATGTTAAATTGTTCTCATGAAACCGGTCGTAAGCTACACCTGCTGGATGCACTTAGCTACGACCAGTATAATAATAATAATAAGATAACTTCTATTGCGGGTAAATCCTTGGAAACCAAGCTCAGAGGTGCATCAAAACAAAAGGATTCGTCAATCTCAAAATCCATAAGCAGTATTCCAGTTGTCAACAGATGGGTCAAGGCACCAGGGAGCTACGACGGATAAGCAAGGTTGTAAAGATATGTTTTTAAATGACGATGGAATTTTGTAATATTTTCAACTGCTCTAACACTAGGAGGGAGTATATTCCAAAGAGTTGGTGCAGCAACAGAAAAAGCCCTGATTCCAATGTTAGTGTTGACTCTAGGAACAAAAAGTAGACCAGAACTAGATGATCGAAGCTGGATAGGTTTTCTTACAGGAGTAAGCACTGAATGCAAATAAGATGGTTGCTTACAGGACAGTGCCTGGTATGTAATGGTACAGATCTTAAATAGTGTACGATATCGTACAGGAAGCCAATGCAAAGACTTCAAAAATGGTACAGAGCGAGAAAAACGAGGAGATCTTGTAACTACTCTTGCTAGACAATTCCCTCCTTTATAATATCGCTTGCCCAGCGATATTATAAAGGAGGGAATTGCAATAGTCATATCTGCTACTGACAAGCGCTGTTGCAATAGTTTTAGCAACAGAAAAAATGACATATACCGGCGAATACGGCTAAGATCACGAATATAATAAAAACAGCAGCTACATGTTTAATATATGTGTTGTCGGAAATTGAAGTTACTATCAAAGATCACTCCTAGATTCCGCACTGAGGTTGCTGGCGTGATATACTGATTCACAATACGCATAGGGAAAAACCATCCAGTTTACTACGCTGCATTGGTGTTAATTATCAATTCAGTTTTATTTGCATTTAATTCCAACTTGCTGTCAGTCATCCAGTGGAAGATATCTTGAAGGCAATCACTAAGTTGGTTAAGGGAGCGATTTGTATCTGGGGTAGCCAACGAAATGTAGATCTGAGTATCATCAGCATAAAGATGATGATCCAAGTTATGTCTTTGTGTAACACAGCTTAGTGGCGTGGCGTAAAGAGGAAAAAGCAAAGGCCCAAGAACAGAACCCTGGGGAACGCCAAATAAAGCCGGCAGTGCAGCTGAAAAGCAGTTCCCAATCTTTATAGTTTGGTATCTATCAGTTAGATATGGAGAAAACCAGCATAGAGCTGTGCCAGATATGCCGTACCACTATAATAAGCGTTCAATGAGAAAGCTGTGATCAATTATGTCAAAAGCAGCAGAGAGATCTACTGTAGTAAGGTAAGTGCAGTCACTTTACCATTATTAATGTTCAAGTTAATGTCATTATTTAACGTCTAGTTGTGTGTAAAGTTACGCCGCTTCATGAATCGGGCTCCTGTTCTTGTTTTCCGCGCACATATCTTCAGTGAAATTAATATAGCACGTGACGGTGTGGCCATGTCGGGACACGCCTCCTGAAAAACACTCCAGTCCGCGCATTCCAAACCACCACGCAAGCTTTCCGCGCACTGTGATATGATCGGATTTCCCAAGTGCTGGCCTCACACGAGCAGTGAAGGCACTCTTGATATTGTAATACACTTGGTCTAGTGTTCTTTCTTCCCGAGTAGGGAAAGTAACACACTGATAGAAGCCTGATGATCTGCTGTTAAGTTTGCACTGATTAAAGTCTCCTAAGATTATGATTGGGGCATTTGGTTTTTGATAGGAGATACCGTCAGCAAAGTCGATCAGTTCATTTGCATCTGTGCTAGGAGGCACATAAGCACACACAAAGTCAACACATCCAAATTATCTCGGCAGGTAATGTGGCCTGCACTGGACACACATCATTTCCATATTTTCAGAGCATGTCTTTGACTTAACAACAACATTTGTACACCAGCGAATGTGTATGCGTTTGCGACTGCGGGTCTTAACATAAAATTATTTAGGTTTACGTAGGTTGTTCCTGACCGTAGGTGCTGGCCTTGGTAGTCGAGTCTCTAGATTTCCCTGTGAATGCTCTATGTCTGCAAATTCTTGGCAAAGAGGATTTTAAATGTGTTGAAGCTAGGTGCAGTTACCACTTGTTTGGGTAAATAAATGCATAATTCCGTGACACTGATTGTAAAGTTTTAATTTCTAGTATTTATATGAACACCTTCTTGGAACAGTTTCAAACTATGACACCTTGTTCCTTCCTTTATCTCATAGTCTCAATAGTGCTTGACGATATTAGAAAATACATGAATATTCTAATTTCCGTCAAGTAGTTTATATACCTTCTTTAAACTAATATAGGAAGTTTCAACCTCTCCAGTCTCTCCTACGAATATTCTTCAAGTGGTTTAGTCGCGCGTCTCTGCATATTTTTATTGCATCCTTATATTTTTTATGAGGAAGCCATACATTTAATTACTGCATAATCTAAACGAATCCAAACAAGAGTTTTGTATAATGGTAGAAAATATTATTGTGGGCCAATGAATGGCCCGGGAACAAGAGTTCTAATTTTTATTTTTTTTTAAATTACAAACCTTCCTTAATAATAATCCAGAGGACATGAACATAATTGGTCTCACTATGACCATTGGACTTACATTCAGGCTTATGGGAACCCGGAGTGGCCATGTTGTTGTAATTGATATTTCTAGATTTGCACAGTAGAAATGGAACTAAATGAAACATTTAGTATCAAAATATCTGGGAGCTAAGCTATTTTCAATGATGTCGGGTTCGTCTGTCCAGTCTTCTGCAGGTTGCGAATGGCTTCCAAGACACCATCCACTCCACATAACTGAGCGTCAAACTTCTTTTCCAGATACTAATCTTCAAATGCACCTACTTCTAATTTAACTATAGTCTCGGGTAGTAACTTGTGTGCACTCTTTCTTTGATAATAATCCCCTGCTGAAGCAAATACTTTGTTAGGCGTTCCTAAATTGTACACACTTGTTTCTACTGTGAAATCTTCAGCATCACTGCTAGGCACTATTTGTTTCAAACGCACCTATGCATTCTTCAGCGATAGGAAATTGTCCTAACACGAGCAATACAGTCCGGTTAATATTGTCAACAAATAGTGCCTGTTAACCAACATGCAATCTCACACAAAGCCTGATCAGCAAATTGTAGTGTATGTGTCCTACCAAATATGCTGTCTATTCCTATTCTGAGCCGTTGTTAGGCATACTATACGGTAGGATGCGAAAATCAGAATGGTACGCTTGTCATCTTGATATTTTCCATATTGTTTTTTATCAGTAAGAGTATCATTGTTGATGTTTGGGGATATTGTTCACTGTTAGTGTCATTGTTGGTGTTGGGGATACTATTCACTGTTAGCGTCATTGTTGGTGTTAGGGGATACTGTTCACTGTCAGTGACATTGTTGGTGTTTGGGGATACTGTTCACTGTTGCTGTCATTGTCGGTGTTTGGGGATACTGTTCACTGTCAGTGACATTGTTGGTGTTTGGGGATACTGTTCAGTGTTAGTGTCATTGTTGGTGTTTGGGGATACTGTTCACTGTTGCTGTCATTGTTGGTGTTAGGGGATACTGTTCACTGTTAGTGTCATTGTTGGTGTTAGGGGATACTGTTCAGTGTTAGTGTCATTGTCGGTGTTTGGGGATACTGTTCACTGTCAGTGACATTGTTGGTGTTAGGGGATACTGTTCAGTGTTAGTGTCATTGTTGGTGTTAGGGGATACTGTTCAGTGTTAGTGTCATTGTCGGTGTTTGGGGATACTGTTCACTGTCAGTGACATTGTTGGTGTTAGGGGATACTGTTCAGTGTTAGTGTCATTGTTGGTGTTAGGGGATACTGTTCAGTGTTAGTGTCATTGTCGGTGTTTGGGGATACTGTTCACTGTCAGTGACATTGTTGGTGTTAGGGGATACTGTTCAGTGTTAGTGTCATTGTTGGTGTTTGGGGATACTGTTCACTGTTGCTGTCATTGTTGGTGTTAGGGGATACTGTTCAGTGTTAGTGTCATTGTCGGTGTTTGGGGATACTGTTCACTGTCAGTGACATTGTTGGTGTTAGGGGATACTGTTCAGTGTTAGTGTCATTGTTGGTGTTTGGGGATACTGTTCACTGTTAGTGTCATTGTCGGTGTTTGGGGATACTGTTCACTGTTAGTGTCATTGTTGGTGTTTGGGGATACTGTTCACTGTTAGTATCATTGTTGGTGTTTGGGGATACTGTGTGAAAGTCATTGTTGGTGTACAGGGATACTGTTTCCTGCGTAGTAAGTGACATTGTTAGTGTACACATAGATACATGAAAAGTGTATATGTAGATACTGTTCACTGTGTAAGTGTCGCTGTTGGTGTACGCTGATACTGTGTATGTGTCATTGTCGGTGTACAGAGGTTCTGTTCACCGTGTAAATGTAATTGTTGGTGTACGGGGATATTGCTCACTGTGTAAGAATCAATGATGATGTACAGGGATAAGTTTCACAGTGTAGGTAAGTGACATTGTTGGTGTACAGAGATACTGTTCACTATGTAAGTGTCAATGTTGGTGTACGGTGATACTGCTCCCTGTATAGTAAGTGGCATTGTTAATGTATAGGGATGAGTGTCATTGTTTGTGGACAGGTATACTCTTCACTGTGTATGTGTCATTGTCGTTGAATGGGAATAATGTTCACTGTGTAAAGTGTCATTGTTGGTGTACAGGGATACTGTTCACTGTGTCAGTGTAATTGTTAGTGTACGGGTCACTGTGTCAGTCTCATTGTTGATGTACATGGATATTGCTCTCTCTGTGAGTGTGTCATTGTTGGTGTACCGAGATAATAATCAATGTTTGTCATTTTCGGTCTACAGGGATACTGTTCACTAGGTAAGTGCCATTTTTAGTGTACGGTGATACCGTTCACTACGTGAGTGGCATAGTTTGTGTACTGCGATACCTTTAACTGTGTAAGAGGCATTGTCGGTGTACATGTATACTGCTCCCTCTATAATAATTGGCATTACTAGTGTACACGGATAAGTGTCATTTGTTGGTGGACAGGGATACTATTCACATTGTTAGAGTCATTGTTGGGGTACAGGGACGCTGTTCACTATGCCATTGTCATTGCTGGAGTACGTGGATGCTGTTCACAGTGAATGTGTCTGTGTACGTGGATACTGCTCACTGTGTAAAGGTCATTGTTCGGATACCGTTGACTATGTAGGCATGTGTCATTGTTGGTGTACAGCGCTATTGTTCAATGATTAAGTGTCATTGTTGGTGAACGGGTCACTGTGTAAGTGCCATTGTTGGTGTGCAGTGATACTGTTCACTGTGTAAATGTCATTTTTTGTGTACGGGAAACGGTTCACAGTGTGTCATTGTCGGTGTACAGTGACATTGTTCATGTGTAAATGTCATTGTTGGACTACGGGGATAACATTAACTTTGTAAGTGACATTGTTGGTATACCATATAGAGTTCACTGAAAAGTGTCATTGTTTGTGTACGTAGACACAGACTGTGTAAGAGTCATTG
This sequence comes from Paraescarpia echinospica, assembly GCA_020002185.1. Lineage (NCBI taxonomy): Eukaryota > Metazoa > Annelida > Polychaeta > Sabellida > Siboglinidae > Paraescarpia > Paraescarpia echinospica. The sequence goes on along the minus strand of JAHLWY010000346.1, from coordinate 53,842 downwards.
TTGGTGTACAGGGATGCTGCTCCAAGTATAGTAAGTGGCATGCATACTGTTCACTGTGTTAGTATCATTGTTGGATTAAGGGAATACAGTTCCTGTGTAAGTGTACTTATTGGTGTACAGGGATACTCTTCATGGTGTAAGTGTTATGGTCGGTGTACAGGGATACTGTTCATTGTGTAAATGTCATTGCTGGTGTAAAGGATAATGTTCATTGATTATGTACGTGTCACTGTTGGTGTACGGGGATCCTGTTCAATGTGTGTCATCGTCGGTGTACAGGTACACTGTTCGCTATTTGAGACAGTAAGTGTCATTTTTTGTGTCAGGGGATACTGTTCACTGTGTAAGTGTCATTGTTGGTGTGGGAAATGTTTTTCCTGTGTAAATGTAATTCTTCGTGTACAGGAACACTCTTCATTGTGTAAGTTTTCTCGCTGGTGTACAGGGATACTTTAACAAGATATAACAAGATTGCCACCCAGATAATTAACTCCAGGTGGCAGGTGGAAAAGGAAGCCTTTTGACTTATCGAGAGTCCAACCCTTTTATCTATGTATATCCCGCCCTTCTGAGGTATGTGTCGATTTTATTTTTTAACATATTCACGCTACTAGCACACACACAATCAGCAGATAATCTGGTCCATTCATTTATAGTCCTTTGTGAAAATGAGAACTTTCTTATATCTAATCTACACTGCTCCTTTGCTAATGTAACTTCATGTCCTCTAGTCCTTCTATCTTTCTTAACTGAGAAACAATATTTCTATCAATATTTTCATAACCATTTATTATTTTAAACACTTCTATCTGATCTCCTCTCAATCTCCTGGTCTCTAGTGTTGTTAAACCACATTCTCTTAGGCGAATTTTATAACTAAGATCCCTCAGTTTTGATATCATTTTAGTCGCTCTCCTCTGTACTCTTTCTAGCATATCTATGTCCTTCTTGCGATATGGCCTCCACGCAGTTCAATATGAAAGTGTAATTCTAGGTGTACAGTAATACACTTCATTGTGTATGTGTTATTGGTGGTGTACAGGAATACTGTTCACTGTGTAAGTGTCATTGTTGGCGTAGGGGGTACCGTTCACTGTGTGTCATTGTGGGTATACATGGCACTGTTCACTATGTAAGTATCATCATTGGTGTACGAGGATACCGTTCACTGTATAAGTGTAATTGTTGGTGTTGGGACACTGTGTCTCATTGTCGGTGTACAGGGATACTGTTCACTATGTAAATGTCACTGTTGATGTACGGTGATGTCGGTCAATGTGTAAGAGTCATTGTTAGTGTACATGGATATTGCTCCCTGTCTATTAAATGGCAATGTTAGTGTACAGGTATAAGTGTCATTATCGGTGGTCAAGGATACTGTTCTGTTCACTGTGTATGTGTCATTGTTGGTGTGCGGGGAAAATGTTCACAGTGTAAATGTCATTGTTGGTGAACGGGGATAATATTAATTGTGTAAATGTAATTGTTGGTTTATGCTGATACTCTTCTGGTATAAATGTAATTCTTGGTATACATGGATACTTTTCATTGTGTAAATGTTATTGTCGGTGTCCAGGGATACTGTTCAATGGCTGGTGTCATTGTTGCATTAGGGGATACTGCTCACTGTGTGTCACTGTCGGTGTACATATATATTTTTCGCTATGTAAGTGTCGTTGTTGGTGTACGGGGATACTGTTCACTGTGTACGTGTCATTGTTGGTGTTCGTGCATAATGTTATCTGTGTAAGAGTCATTTTTGGTGAACAGGGATACAGCTCCGTGTATAATAATTGTTCGTGTACAGAGACGCCTATCCGGAGTAGGATTTGTGGTTCATAACATCTACCAATTCGGCCAGTGTATGAAATATTATCCAGTAGCGGCTAGATGACATCCGGATTATACATTTTTGGAAATCAAAGAAACTATATATCGTATTTTAATAACCCACCATCACCATAGGCCCACACAAGACAGTTGGGTAACAGGTCTGTTGCTAGAAAAAAACATTGAGTCCGCACAAACAAAAGGCTTACCATCGCCTGGCTGGTTTGTGCCTTTACCCATTTTCCGCATAGCGCCAGTTGCTAAAATGAAAACTATCGCCTGGCTTTTCTGCATAAGTTGAATATCGAATTTACACAGTTTCATTAGAAAATTCTTGAAACAATAGCCATCGGTGAAATATGCCAGGGGCAATCGCGCTAATGGAAACCTATTAAATAAGCGACGGTCGCGAATAGAGCATAAAATGTATCACTCTTCATCAATCAATAGTGGCGTTCTCAGCTACAGCGGCTGTATAGGATTTTTCTACGTTTGTTGTAGAGGGGTTTTCTTTTAGTTAATTATTCAATTAGTTAACTAGTTAATTACCGAGGCGCTCGCTGAAAAATATGAAAACAAATTGTTAAAAAGAATTTGTGAGAAAAAAAAATATGTGAAAAACATTCACTAGGTGGGTAACAAATAAGCATGTGTCGTCACTTGAAGTGAGGCAAGAGTCGCTAGGGAGCACTCACTCACCGGAACTTAGTCAGCATTTTACTCCCTGATTTCATGCAACCTGGTTTCATGCACCCTGATTTAAGTATGGAGATCGACCTACACACTACTTCACATTATTCAAACAATATTGCTGCTCTTATTACGGTGCGCCACTGCGGGAGCCTCAGGGGAAGAGAGTTGGCACTACGTACATAACATGGCGGAATGCACTTGGAAAGTTGTGGTGGTAGCATTTCTTACGCACGGTGATGTTATCACAACACTATTAGATAACTTACCATTATTGGCTAACATAAAGCAAAAGTTCAAGAACGTTATTCATAACGCTATGAACCACGAGTCACCATTGACAAGCAGTGATTTATAATTATATATTGTCTATCCATCGTCTAATTGTTGTGTGAATTAACACTCAATATTTAGTGAATATAATACCTATTAGGTCGTGTTTAGTAATGATTATTTGCCGCGTGTAGCTGGCAGGCGTGACCAACAAAACAATATCACAAATGAATGTTTTATCCATCCGAAATGGTTACAAAACGTGCAATGTGATACTTATGCCATGACGATGTTAGCAGTAACACAATACTATACTCTATCAATATAAGTGTCATTATCGGTGGTCAAGGATACTGTTCTGTTCACTGTGTATGTGTCATTGTTGGTGTGCGGGGAAAATGTTCACAGTGTAAATGTCATTGTTGGTGAACGGGGATAATATTAATTGTGTAAATGTAATTGTTGGTTTATGCTTATACTCTTCTTGTATAAATGTAATTCTTGGTATACATGGATACTTTTCATTGTGTAAATGTTATTGTCGGTGTCCAGGGATACTGTTCAATGGCTGGTGTCATTGTTGCATTAGGGAATACTGCTCACTGTGTGTCACTGTCGGTGTACATATATATTTTTCGCTATGTAAGTGTCGTTGTTGGTGTACGGGGATACTGTTCACTGTGTACGTGTCATTGTTGGTGTTCGTGGATAATGTTATCTGTGTAAGAGTCATTTTTGGTGAACAGGGATACAGCTCCGTGTATAATAAGTGACATTGTTCGTGTACAGAGACGCCTATCCGGAGTAGGATTTGTGGTTCATAACATCTACCAATTCGGCCAGTGTATGAAATATTATCCAGTAGCGGCTAGATGACATCCGGATTATACATTTTTGGAAATCAAAGAAAATATATATCGTATTTTAATAACCCACCATCACCATAGGCCCACACAAGACAGTTGGGTAACAGGTCTGTTGCTAGAAAAAAACATTGAGTCCGCACAAACAAAAGGCTTACCATCGCCTGGCTGGTTTGTGCCTTTACTCATTTTCCGCATAGCGCCAGTTGCTAAAATGAAAACTATCGCCTGGCTTTTCTGCATAAGTTGAATATCGAATTTACACAGTTTCATTAGAAAATTCTTGAAACAATAGCCATCGGTGAAATATGCCAGGGGCAATCGCGCTAATGGAAACCTATTAAATAAGCGACGGTCGCGAATAGAGCATAAAATGTATCACTCTTCATCAATAGTGGCGTTCTCAGCTACAGCGGCTGTATAAGATTTTTCTACGTTTGTTGTAGAGGGGTTTTCTTTTAGTTAATTATTCAATTAGTTAACTAGTTAATTACCGAGGCGATCGCTGAAAAATATGAAAACAAATTGTTAAAAAAGAATTTGTGAAAAAAAAATATGTGAAAAACATTCACTAGGTGGGTAATAAATAAGCATGTGTCGTCACTTGAAGTGAGGCAAGAGTCGCTAGGGAGCACTCACTCACCGGAACTTAGTCAGCATTTTACTCCCTGATTTCATGCAACCTGGTTTCATGCACCCTGATTTAAGTATGGAGATCGACCTACACACTACTTCACATTATTCAAACAATATTGCTGCTCTTATTACGGTGCGCCACTGCGGGAGCCTCAGGGGAAGAGAGTTGGCACTACGTACATAACATGGCGGAATGCACTTGGAAAGTTGTGGTGGTAGCATTTCTTACGCACGGTGATGTTATCACAACACTATTAGATAACTTACCATTATTGGCTAACATAAAGCAAAAGTTCAAGAACGTTATTCATAACGCTATGAACCACGAGTCACCATTGACAAGCAGTGATTTATAATTATATATTGTCTATCCATCGTCTAATTGTTGTGTGAATTAACACTCAATATTTAGTGAATATAATACCTATTAGGTCGTGTTTAGTAATGATTATTTGCCGCGTGTAGCTGGCAGGCGTGACCAACAAAACAATATCACAAATGAATGTTTTATCCATCCGAAATGGTTACAAAACGTGCAATGTGATACTTATGCCATGACGATGTTAGCAGTAACACAATACTATACTCTATCAATATAATACCTATTATGACGTGTCTTGTAATTATGTGGCTGGCAGTCGAGAGCTGGGTGTGGCTGGCAGTCGGGACCAACAACACATTATCACTAAATGTTTTTATCCTCCAAACATTGTTTCAAAACGTGTGATGTTTTATACCGAGACGATACTAGCAGTTTCATTATTTAAGTAACTGTATTTTAAAGACCGTGCTTTTGCAATTTCTAATGTGCGAAGTAACGATGTTATTATAATACGGACGAATAGTCCCCTTTACTACTCTTGCTGAAAAATAGCTGTGTTGAAAGTGACATAAACAACTGATGGCACTGATACAATTCTAGATTAAGTTGCATGTTTGCTTAATTATCGCAACTTACGCTTGTCATCTCGTTCTTTTGTAAAATGTGCATGTTATTATCTTTAATTATATCATCAAACATATCACCATCATTCATTCGTAGATGCTGTATCAGTAGTATCAGTAGTTATTCTTAAATCGTGTTATTACCTAAATCAAGGAAAGTGGCAATGTTACACAGCATGAAATCATTTTGGAAAGTTAAATCAAACATATGTGTGGCTGGACTATAGGTTTGGTTCTCAACTTTGTGGTGTTCATCATTAACTTACAATAACATTATATTATAAAATATATACACGAATGGATATTAACTTTGATTATGTATCGTTGGTATTGATTACGCACGGAGGTAAAGCTATCTTACACTTTACGTGATATCGATAAAAAAACAAGTAGCTTTTTCAAGGTTATACTACGATGTTTTGTCTCGGGTCGCCTCACAATTATACACATCCACAGGATATTTCTTGTCGTTATTTGCACTCATCATTCCGGATATTTTGTAAACAAATGTTTCCTTTTCATTAGCCAGAAACTGAACAAAATGACTTGAAATCAATTAAAATACATTACATTTCAAAACTGCAACACATTCATACTTTAGAACGTCTTTGTAACGATAAATAAATAAAAGCCATTACTTGAAAGGAATATTAGGAGCAACTAATTTGCTTGAGACCAGCCTTGTGTTGTAGTTATACGCCAACTCATATCTGATGCGGAGGGATGATGAGAGTACAAGAATATATCAAAGGAACAATGAGCTATTAATTTACATAAAAAATCATTATGATTAACTATACGCCAACAACTATATGAGATGGTAGGATGAGAGTCGTACATGCAGTGCAAATGTAATATCCAATACAACAAATGGACTGCAAACAACCCATTGACATGGACAAATATAGGGAAAATATTATAACTCCTATCATCTGAAGTGGTGGGACAAGATTACATCATGCAGTGTGCCAGCTCATTAACATTGATCACTACAATAGGTACCATTTTTTTACAATTTGTATTTTTTTGAAGTTGAACCATATATGGACTGGACTGATAAACGTAACCTAGGGTATGTAATTGCTGAACGGCCCCGGGAATCAAACAAAAGTTTTACACTTACCGATGTCTCGCACCTGTCTACAGCGACCTGGCTGGTGATTGTTGTTGCGAGGCTTATCGTGTAGAGAATACGTCCATATGAAAACGTAAACGCATATAACATATGGACCTATGGCCTACCAATGTCCGGCTCATACGTTATTTGTTGTAATTGTACATGCAGAGATGAGATGCGCTTAATCGATATGTAATAAAACAACATAATAAAATATTTATTTTCGCATATTAAAATTGGCAATTAATAGGTTTTTGTCCGTATTATAGTGGCTGACATCATCATCGTTTAAAAAATTTACATGTTTAAAACCATTTCTGTGTTGACTAATTTTCCATAAAACATTCAATTTCGAATTTTTCCACGGTATCAGAACATATGACTGTCGGTTTAACTAAACATACATGATGATCGATATGCGAAATAAAACACCAGTTATATAATAATGTATAATGCTAATTTTGCACTAAATTTGCTTCAGATGCAAGTACAGATATATATGGAGTTGTTTTGAGGAAGGTTGGCACCTATGAGCCATTTTCATGTTTTCAACCATACACGCAACATTAGTACAGTTTTTAGCATTATAATTGCACTATCATATACACATACGTGTCATCCAAGAGGGTCATCGTGAAATGTGTGAGACTGCTATATGCCAATTTACAAATATATGAAAATTGATGGACGCATGAGAAGTGGCCCAAGGGATTCAACCAATGGTGTCCCTTGAGCCACCATGTGGGGTCCATTGAGTTGTAACAACACTTTTACATTTAAAATATATCGTTTAGCACGTGATGTCTATTTCAATGGCCATCTGGCATATGTGCTACGAGTTATTCAGTAAACTGATTTTGATATATGATACGCACGCTTTACAATGCATGCATGAATGCTTGACGGATTTCTTCCAGGTCCTCCATTTCTTCCAGGTCCTCCATCCTCACTAGGCAATTTAGCAACGCTGCTTATTACCAATGACGTATGGTTCATGCCCTTATGAATTGATGTCATGACCCTGCTTAGTGTATGCCTCTGTGTCATTTCGTGTAAATTTCACAGGGAATTTTGCAAATGTATTTCTTGGGATGGAGCTAGGTAAGTTATTGCACAAACAATGGTTGTCAATTGTTGGCAGCCATCTTGCTTTAATGGCAGCCATATTGCACAAGGCTGTTAGGAGAAGAAGGGGATAATATAAGATAAGATAGTTTATTATGCCTTTACAAGGAATTTGGTGGCATTCATGGGCAATTCGATACGAAACATCATATGCACAAATCATAATTTATTTAATATTGACTCGGTGAGATATTATCTCAAGAGTTAGTGGCTGCCATGGCCGTTGGCGCACCGGACCATCTCATTCGGCTCGATCTTGCCTTATAAGCACGCAGTCGCCTTTCCGATGTCAGGAACTTGAAACACTTGGACAATGGGTGGTCTTTGTTTTTTATGAATGATTTTGCTATAGCCAGGACACTTTCAGCGTAGATATCGTCCTCTGGTGTTAGGCTGTTGCGTACGATTGTCTGGGCTCTTTACACAATTCTTCAAAGGATCTTTCTCCTGAAATTAATCACTATCTATTTGGTTGTTTTTTGGCGTTTAGTACCAAATGGTTGTCGTTGCACCAAGTCACAAGCTGTAGGATTTAATTTATGTAGGCTGCGTCGTCTTCACTAGATATCACGCCTACGCAGACAGTATCATCTGCGTATTTCAGGAGGAGGCATGCTTCAGATGTTGCAGTACAATCGGTCATGTAGATGATGAAGAGTGTCTTCGAGAAAACCGCTCCTTGAGGCGCGCTGGTTTTCAGGGGCAGCATGCTGGATCGGTGATTCCCAATGGCGACGTACTGCTGACGATCCACACAAAAATCAAAAGTCGAGTGAACGCTTTCAGTGGTGTGTTGTTAAGTTTGTCATGTAGCACTGATGGGCGTATGGTGTTGAACACCGAACTGAAGGCCAGAAACAGGATTCTTGCATACGTCCCAGGAGTCTCCAGGTGTTCCAGAACCGAGTGGTGCACGGTGAGAAGTGCATCATCTACGCTTCGTTATTTGCGGTACGCAAATAGCATTGGGTCGGAGACGCTAGAAAGTTCTTGACTGAGGTCGTCAAGAACGAGTCGTTCGAAAGTTTTCATTATAACTGATGTCCCTGCCACAGGTCGATAGTCATTCAGTTCCGACGTTTTTTTTCTTTTTCGGTACTGGCACGTAAAACGGCAGTAGAAACAGTTGAACTCATCCACTGAGATGTCACTGTTGGAGTCCATGTTGTTTCCTACAGTTTTTCTTCTTGAAATAGTGTCCAGGCAACATGACGTTTCACGTGCGTTCCCTGTCTGAAGGGATTAGTCGATTCTAATTCTTCCTGAAGTTCTTACACCGGTTTCATGAGGGTAGTTACGACGTCGTAAGTTTAGAATGTCGTAAAGTTACGTTATTTGGATTTCATGAGTCTCCTAAGTGCGATTAGCCGATGCTAGTTGGTCGTAACTTTGCGCTTGGTATATAGCAGGCGTAAGCTTACGTTATTTGAAATATTCCTGGGATGCTCCCCAAGTTTTAAGATGCTCCCGGGACGCACACACGAGACATAAATATTTACAATCATCAATGACGATGGCTTGACGTCTGGTGCATGAACTGCAAACAAGACACATTAGACGAGAAAGAGTGTTTAGAGATAGGAATAACCCTCTTGTATATTGTGGCTGACTGACGAGTTTGGCGGTGCGCTCGAACACCGGAATGAGCGAAAAGGAGGACGGCCGCCCTCGATACAACTTATGGTGGCGTTGCGAGTTTTCGCTTATGGGGTTTTTCAAATTGATGACGCCGATAATTTCGGAATAACCCAACCAACAGTGTGCCGAATCGTGCATAGTGTGGCCAAATTTTAATATCGTAGGTGGACTGCTTGGACTTGGTCAATACGTGAAATTTGACAACGCGGTGGAAATCGAGAGAACGAAACAGCTGTTCCACCGGATGGCAGGTTTCCAGTATGTTCAGTACCATGTTCATAAACCATGGCCGATGTGGTGGCGAACCTCCTCCTGTCTTTGGCCGCTTCGATGCGGCATTTGCCTGAAGTGCTGCCCGTTTTATGTCCATTCATTTCTTCCGGACATCTCCGGGTGTCCTTGTAGATATGCCAAAAGCTGACACAGCCGTGGCAATTTCTATCCACACTCGAGTTTTCTTTTTTTAAGAAAATCTGCTCTGGAACAAATGACAGTGCTGCCGGTATAACTCCAGCAGCACTGTCATCTCTCCGTCTGAAAAATATCTTTACGCTGTCTTTTTACTGCGGACACATGGATTCCCCACCGCAACGTAACTGGGTCAATTCTACGTCGACGTAGTTACGCGAATGTTAAATTGTTCTCATGAAACCGGTCGTAAGCTACACCTGCTGGATGCACTTAGCTACGACCAGTATAATAATAATAATAAGATAACTTCTATTGCGGGTAAATCCTTGGAAACCAAGCTCAGAGGTGCATCAAAACAAAAGGATTCGTCAATCTCAAAATCCATAAGCAGTATTCCAGTTGTCAACAGATGGGTCAAGGCACCAGGGAGCTACGACGGATAAGCAAGGTTGTAAAGATATGTTTTTAAATGACGATGGAATTTTGTAATATTTTCAACTGCTCTAACACTAGGAGGGAACATATTCCAAAGAGTTGGTGCAGCAACAGAAAAAGCCCTGGTTCCAATGTTAGTGTTGACTCTAGGAACAAAAAGTAGACCAGAACTAGATGATCGAAGCTGGATAGGTTTTCTTACAGGAGTAAGCACTGAATGCAAATAAGATGGTTGCTTACAGGACAGTGCCTGGTATGTAATGGTACAGATCTTAAATAGTGTACGATATCGTACAGGAAGCCAATGCAAAGACTTCAAAAATGGTACAGAGCGAGAAAAACGAGGAGATCTTGTAACTACTCTTGCTAGACAATTCCCTCCTTTATAATATCGCTTGCCCAGCGATATTATAAAGGAGGGAATTGCAATAGTCATATCTGCTACTGACAAGCGCTGTTGCAATAGTTTTAGCAACAGAAAAAATGACATATACCGGCGAATACGGCTAAGATCACGAATATAATAAAAACAGCAGCTACATGTTTAATATATGTGTTGTCGGAAATTGAAGTTACTATCAAAGATCACTCCTAGATTCCGCACTGCGGTTGCTGGCGTGATATACTGATTCACAATACGCATAGGGAAAAACCATCCAGTTTACTACGCTGCATTGGTGTTAATTATCAATTCAGTTTTATTTGCATTTAATTCCAACTTGCTGTCAGTCATCCAGTGGAAGATATCTTGAAGGCAATCACTAAGTTGGTTAAGGGAGCGATTTGTATCTGGGGTAGCCAACGAAATGTAGATCTGAGTATCATCAGCATAAAGATGATGATCCAAGTTATGTCTTTGTGTAACACAGCTTAGTGGCGTGGCGTAAAGAGAAAAAAGCAAAGGCCCAAGAACAGAACCCTGGGGAACACCAAATAAAGCCGGCAGTGCAGCTGAAAAGCAGTTCCCAATCTTTATAGTTTGGTATCTATCAGTTAGATATGGAGAAAACCAGCATAGAGCTGTGCCAGATATGCCGTACCACTATAATAAGCGTTCAATGAGAAAGCTGTGATCAATTATGTCAAAAGCAGCAGAGAGATCTATTGTAGTAAGGTAAGTGCAGTCACTTTACCATTATTAATGTTCAAGTTAATGTCATTATTTAACGTCTAGTTGTGTGTAAAGTTACGCCGCTTCATGAATCGGGCTCCTGTTCTTGTTTTCCGCGCACATATCTTCAGTGAAATTAATATAGCACGTGACGGTGTGGCCATGTCGGGACACGCCTCCTGAAAAACACTCCAGTCCGCGCATTCCAAACCACCACGCAAGCTTTCCGCGCACTGTGATATGATCGGATTTCCCAAGTGCTGGCCTCACACGAGCAGTGAAGGCACTCTTGATATTGTAATACACTTGGTCTAGTGTTCTTTCTTCCCGAGTAGGGAAAGTAACACACTGATAGAAGCCTGATGATCTGCTGTTAAGTTTGCACTGATTAAAGTCTCCTAAGATTATGATTGGGGCATTTGGTTTTTGATAGGAGATACCGTCAGCAAAGTCGATCAGTTCATTTGCATCTGTGCTAGGAGGCACATAAGCACACACAAAGTCAACACATCCAAATTATCTCGGCAGGTAATGTGGCCTGCACTGGACACACATCATTTCCATATTTTCAGAGCATGTCTTTGACTTAACAACAACATTTGTACACCAGCGAATGTGTATGCGTTTGCGACTGCGGGTCTTAACATAAAATTATTTAGGTTTACGTAGGTTGTTCCTGACCGTAGGTGCTGGCCTTGGTAGTCGAGTCTCTAGATTTCCCTGTGAATGCTCTATGTCTGCAAATTCTTGGCAAAGAGGATTTTAAATGTGTTGAAGCTAGGTGCAGTTACCACTTGTTTGGGTAAATAAATGCATAATTCCGTGACACTGATTGTAAAGTTTTAATTTCTAGTATTTATATGAACACCTTCTTGGAACAGTTTCAAACTATGACACCTTGTTCCTTCCTTTATCTCATAGTCTCAATAGTGCTTGACGATATTAGAAAATACATGAATATTCTAATTTCCGTCAAGTAGTTTATATACCTTCTTTAAACTAATATAGGAAGTTTCAACCTCTCCAGTCTCTCCTACGAATATTCTTCAAGTGGTTTAGTCGCGCGTCTCTGCATATTTTTATTGCATCCTTATATTTTTTATGAGGAAGCCATACATTTAATTACTGCATAATCTAAACGAATCCAAACAAGAGTTTTGTATAATGGTAGAAAATATTATTGTGGGCCAATGAATGGCCCGGGAACAAGAGTTCTAATTTTTTTTTTTTTTGTAAATTACAAACCTTCCTTAATAATAATCCAGAGGACATGAACATAATTGGTCTCACTATGACCATTGGACTTACATTCAGGCTTATGGGAACCCGGAGTGGCCATGTTGTTGTAATTGATATTTCTAGATTTGCACAGTAGAAATGGAACTAAATGAAACATTTAGTATCAAAATATCTGGGAGCTAAGCTATTTTCAATGATGTCGGGTTCGTCTGTCCAGTCTTCTGCAGGTTGCGAATGGCTTCCAAGACACCATCCACTCCACATAACTGAGCGTCAAACTTCTTTTCCAGATACTAATCTTCAAATGCACCTACTTCTAATTTAACTATAGTCTCGGGTAGTAACTTGTGTGCACTCTTTCTTTGATAATAATCCCCTGCTGAAGCAAATACTTTGTTAGGCGTTCCTAAATTGTACACACTTGTTTCTACTGTGAAATCTTCAGCATCACTGCTAGGCACTATTTGTTTCAAACGCACCTATGCATTCTTCAGCGATAGGAAATTGTCCTAACACGAGCAATACAGTCCGGTTAATATTGTCAACAAATAGTGCCTGTTAACCAACATGCAATCTCACACAAAGCCTGATCAGCAAATTGTAGTGTATGTGTCCTACCAAATATGCTGTCTATTCCTATTCTGAGCCGTTGTTAGGCATACTATACGGTAGGATGCGAAAATCAGAATGGTACGCTTGTCATCTTGATATTTTCCATATTGTTTTTTATCAGTAAGAGTATCATTGTTGATGTTTGGGGATATTGTTCACTGTTAGTGTCATTGTTGGTGTTGGGGATACTATTCACTGTTAGCGTCATTGTTGGTGTTAGGGGATACTGTTCACTGTCAGTGACATTGTTGGTGTTTGGGGATACTGTTCACTGTTGCTGTCATTGTCGGTGTTTGGGGATACTGTTCACTGTCAGTGACATTGTTGGTGTTTGGGGATACTGTTCAGTGTTAGTGTCATTGTTGGTGTTTGGGGATACTGTTCACTGTTGCTGTCATTGTTGGTGTTAGGGGATACTGTTCACTGTTAGTGTCATTGTTGGTGTTAGGGGATACTGTTCAGTGTTAGTGTCATTGTCGGTGTTTGGGGATACTGTTCACTGTCAGTGACATTGTTGGTGTTAGGGGATACTGTTCAGTGTTAGTGTCATTGTTGGTGTTAGGGGATACTGTTCAGTGTTAGTGTCATTGTCGGTGTTTGGGGATACTGTTCACTGTCAGTGACATTGTTGGTGTTAGGGGATACTGTTCAGTGTTAGTGTCATTGTTGGTGTTAGGGGATACTGTTCAGTGTTAGTGTCATTGTCGGTGTTTGGGGATACTGTTCACTGTCAGTGACATTGTTGGTGTTAGGGGATACTGTTCAGTGTTAGTGTCATTGTAGGTGTTTGGGGATACTGTTCACTGTTGCTGTCATTGTTGGTGTTAGGGGATACTGTTCAGTGTTAGTGTCATTGTCGGTGTTTGGGGATACTGTTCACTGTCAGTGACATTGTTGGTGTTAGGGGATACTGTTCAGTGTTATTGTCATTGTTGATGTTTGGGGATACTGTTCACTGTTAGTGTCATTGTCGGTGTTTGGGGATACTGTTCACTGTTAGTGTCATTGTTGGAGTTTGGGGATACTGTTCACTGTTAGTGTCATTGTTTGTGTTTGGGGATACTTTTCACTGTTAGTATCATTGTTGGTGTTTGGGGATACTGTGTGAAAGTCATTGTTGGTGTACAGGGATACTGTTTCCTGCGTAGTAAGTGACATTGTTAGTGTACACATAGATACATGAAAAGTGTATATGTAGATACTGTTCACTGTGTAAGTGTCGCTGTTGGTGTACGCTGATACTGTGTATGTGTCATTGTCGGTGTACTGAGGTTCTGTTCACCGTGTAAATGTAATTGTTGGTGTACGGGGATATTGCTCACTGTGTAAGAGTCAATGATGATGTACAGGGATAAGTTTCACAGTGTAGGTAAGTGACATTGTTGGTGTACAGAGATACTGTTCACCATGTAAGTGTCAATGTTGGTGTACGGTGATACTGCTCCCTGTATAGTAAGTGGCATTGTTAATGTATAGGGATGAGTGTCATTGTTTGTGGACAGGTATACTCTTCACTGTGTATGTGTCATTGTCGTTGAATGGGAATAATGTTCACTGTGTAAAGTGTCATTGTTGGTGTACAGGGATACTGTTCACTGTGTCAGTGTAATTGTTAGTGTACGGGTCACTGTGTCAGTCTCATTGTTGATGTACATGGATATTGCTCTCTCTGTGAGTGTGTCATTGTTGGTGTACCGAGATAATAATCAATGTTTGTCATTTTCGGTCTACAGGGATACTGTTCACTAGGTAAGTGCCATTTTTAGTGTACGGTGATACCGTTCACTACGTGAGTGGCATAGTTTGTGTACTGCGATACGTTTAACTGTGTAAGAGACATTGTCGGTGTACATGTATACTGCTCCCTCTATAATAATTGGCATTACTAGTGTACACGGATAAGTGTCATTTGTTGGTGGACAGGGATACTATTCACATTGTTAGAGTCATTGTTGGGGTACAGGGACGCTGTTCACTATGCCATTGTCATTGCTGGAGTACGTGGATGCTGTTCACAGTGAATTTGTCTGTGTACGTGGATACTGCTCACTGTGTAAAGGTCATTGTTCGGATACCGTTGACTATGTAGGCATGTGTCATTGTTGGTGTACAGCGCTATTGTTCAATGATTAAGTGTCATTGTTGGTGAACGGGTCACTGTGTAAGTGCCATTGTTGGTGTGCAGTGATACTGTTCACTGTGTAAATGTCATTTTTTGTGTACGGGAAACGGTTCACAGTGTGTCATTGTCGGTGTACAGTGACATTGTTCATGTGTAAATGTCATTGTTGGACTACGGGGATAACATTAACTTTGTAAGTGACATTGTTGGTATACCATATATAGTTCACTGAAAAGTGTCATTGTTTGTGTACGTAGACACAGACTGTGTAAGAGTCATTGTTGGTGTACAGGGATGCTGCTCCAAGTATAGTAAGTGGCATGCATACTGTTCACTGTGTTAGTATCATTGTTGGATTAAGGGAATACAGTTCCTGTGTAAGTGTACTTATTGGTGTACAGGGATACTCTTCATGGTGTAAGTGTTATGGTCGATGTACAGGGATACTGTTCATTGTGTAAATGTCATTGCTGGTGTAAAGGGATAATGTTCATTGATTATGTACGTGTCACTGTTGATGTACGGGGATCCTGTTCAATGTGTGTCATCGTCGGTGTACAGGTACACTGTTCGCTATTTGAGACAGTAAGTGTCATTTTTTGTGTCAGGGGATACTGTTCACTGTGTAAGTGTCATTGTTGGTGTGGGAAATGTTTTTCCTGTGTAAATGTAATTCTTCGTGTACAGGAACACTCTTCATTGTGTAAGTTTTCTCGCTGGTGTACAGGGATACTTTAACAAGATTTAACAAGATTGCCACCCAGATAATTAACTCCAGGTGGCAGGTGGAAAAGGAAGCCTTTTGACTTATCGAGAGTCCAACCCTTTTATCTATGTATATCCCGCCCTTCTGAGGTATGTGTCGATTTTATTTTTTAACATATTCACGCTACTAGCACACACACAATCAGCAGATAATCTGGTCCATTCATTTATAGTCCTTTGTGAAAATGAGAACTTTCTTATATCTAATCTACACTGCTCCTTTGCTAATATAACTTCATGTCCTCTAGTCCTTCTATCTTTCTTAACTGAGAAACAATATTTCTATCAATATTTTCATAACCATTTATTATTTTAAACACTTCTATCTGATCTCCTCTCAATCTCCTGGTCTCTAGTGTTGTTAAACCACATTCTCTTAGGCGAATTTTATAACTAAGATCCCTCAGTTTTGATATCATTTTAGTCGCTCTCCTCTGTACTCTTTCTAGCATATCTATGTCCTTCTTGCGATATGGCCTCCACGCAGTTCAATATGAAAGTGTAATTCTAGGTGTACAGTAATACACTTCATTGTGTATGTGTTATTGGTGGTGTACAGGAATACTGTTCACTGTGTAAGTGTCATTGTTGGCGTAGGGGATACCGTTCACTGTGTGTCATTGTGGATATACATGGCACTGTTCACTATGTAAGTATCATCATTGGTGTACGAGGATACCGTTCACTGTATAAGTGTAACTGTTGGTGTTGGGACACTGTGTCTCATTGTCGGTGTACAGGGATACTGTTCACTATGTAAATGTCACTGTTGATGTACGGTGATGTCGGTCAATGTGTAAGAGTCATTGTTAGTGTACATGGATATTGCTCCCTGTCTATTAAATGGCAATGTTAGTGTACAGGTATAAGTGTCATTATCGGTGGTCAAGGATACTGTTCTGTTCACTGTGTATGTGTCATTGTTGGTGAACGGGGATAATATTAATTGTGTAAATGTAATTGTTGGTTTATGCTGATACTCTTCTGGTATACATGTAATTCTTGGTATACATGGATACTTTTCATTGTGTAAATGTTATTGTCGGTGTCCAGGGATACTGTTCAATGGCTGGTGTCATTGTTGCATTAGGGGATGCTGCTCACTGTGTGTCACTGTCGGTGTACATATATATTTTTCGCTATGTAAGTGTCGTTGTTGTTGTACGGGGATACTGTTCACTGTGTACGTGTCATTGTTGGTGTTCGTGGATAATGTTATCTGTGTAAGAGTCATTTTTGGTGAACAGGGATACAGCTCCGTGTATAATAAGTGACATTGTTCGTGTACAGAGACGCCTATCCGGAGTAGGATTTGTGGTTCATAACATCTACCAATTCGGCCAGTGTATGAAATATTATCCAGTAGCGGCTAGATGACATCCGGATTATAAATTTTTGGAAATCAAAGAAACTATATATCGTATTTTAATAACCCACCATCACCATAGGCCCACACAAGACAGTTGGGTAACAGGTCTGTTGCTAGAAAAAAACATTGAGTCCGCACAAACAAAAGGCTTACCATCGCCTGGCTGGTTTGTGCCTTTACCCATTTTCCGCATAGCGCCAGTTGCTAAAATGAAAACTATCGCCTGGCTTTTCTGCATAAGTTGAATATCGAATTTACACAGTTTCATTAGAAAATTCTTGAAACAATAGCCATCGGTGAAATATGCCAGGGGCAATCGCGCTAATGGAAACCTATTAAATAAGCGACGGTCGCGAATAGAGCATAAAATGTATCACTCTTCATCAATAGTGGCGTTCTCAGCTACAGCGGCTGTATAGGATTTTTCTACGTTTGTTGTAGAGGGGTTTTCTTTTAGTTAATTATTCAATTAGTTAACTAGTTAATTACCGAGGCGATCGCTGAAAAATATGAAAACAAATTGTTAAAAAAGAATTTGTGAAAAAAAAATATGTGAAAAACATTCACTAGGTGGGTAATAAATAAGCATGTGTCGTCACTTGAAGTGAGGCAAGAGTCGCTAGGGAACACTCACTCACCGGAACTTAGTCAGCATTTTACTCCCTGATTTCATGCAACCTGGTTTCATGCACCCTGATTTAAGTATGGAGATCGACCTACACACTACTTCACATTATTCAAACAATATTGCTACACTTATTACGGTGCGCCACTGCGGGAGCCTCAGGGGAAGAGAGTTGGCACTACGTACATAACATGGCGGAATGCACTTGGAAAGTTGTGGTGGTAGCGTTTCTTAAGCACGGTGACGTTATCACAACACTATTAGATAACTTACCATT
The DNA here is from genome assembly GCA_020002185.1 of Paraescarpia echinospica. Lineage (NCBI taxonomy): Eukaryota > Metazoa > Annelida > Polychaeta > Sabellida > Siboglinidae > Paraescarpia > Paraescarpia echinospica. The sequence goes on along the minus strand of JAHLWY010000346.1, from coordinate 35,759 downwards.
ATTGGCTAACATAAAGCAAAAGAACGTTATTCATAACGCTATGAACCACGAGTCACCATTGACAAGCAGTGATTTATAATTATATATTGTCTATCCATCGTCTAATTGTTGTGTGAATTAACACTCAATATTTAGTGAATATAATACCTATTAGGTCGTGTTTAGTAATGATTATTTGCCGCGTGTAGCTGGCAGGCGTGACCAACAAAACAATATCACAAATGAATGTTTTATCCATCCGAAATGGTTACAAAACGTGCAATGTGATACTTATGCCATGACGATGTTAGCAGTAACACAATACTATACTCTATCAATATAATACCTATTATGACGTGTCTTGTAATTATGTGGCTGGCAGTCGAGAGCTGGGTGTGGCTGGCAGTCGGGACCAACAACACATTATCACTGAATGTTTTTATCCTCCAAACATTGTTTCAAAACATGTGATGTTTTATACCGAGACGATACTAGCAGTTTCATTATTTAAGTAACTGTATTTTAAAGACCGTGCTTTTGCAATTTCTAATGTGCGAAGTAACGATGTTATTATAATACGGACGAATAGTCCCCTTTACTACTCTTGCTGAAAAATAGCTGTGTTGAAAGTGACGTAAACAACTGATGGCACTGATACAATTCTAGATTAAGTTGCATGTTTGCTTAATTATCGCAAATTACGCTTGTCATCTCGTTCTTTTGTAAAATGTGCATGTTATTATCTTTAATTATATCATCAAACATATCACCATCATTCATTCGTAGATGCTGTATCAGTAGTATCAGTAGTTATTCTTAAATCGTGTTATTACCTAAATCAAGGAAAGTGGCAATGTTACACAGCATGAAATCATTTTGGAAAGTTAAATCAAACATATGTGTGGCTGGACTATAGGTTTGGTTCTTAACTTTGTGGTGTTCATCATTAACTTACAATAACATTATATTATAAAATATATACACGAATGAATATTAACTTTGATTATTTATCGTTGGTATTGATTACGCACGGAGGTAAAGCTATCTTACACTTTACGTGATATCGATAAAAAAACAAGTAGCTTTTTCAAGGTTATACTACGATGTTTTGTCTCGGGTCGCCTCACAATTATACACATCCACAGGATATTTCTTGTCGTTATTTGCACTCATCATTCCGGATATTTTGTAAACAAATGTTTCCTTTTCATCAGCCAGAAACTGAACAAAATGACTTGAAATCAATTAAAATACATTACATTTCAAAACTGCAACACATTCATACTTTAGAACGTCTTTGTAACGATAAATAAATAAAAGCCTTGAAAGGAATATCAGGAGCAACTAATTTGCTTGAGACCAGCCTTGTGTTGTAGTTATACGCCAACTCATATCTGATGCGGAGGGATGATGAGAGTACAAGAATATATCAAAGGAACAATGAGCTATTAATTTACATAAAAAATCATTATGATTAACTATACGCCAACAACTATATGAGATGGTAGGATGAGAGTCGTACATGCAGTGCAAATGTAATATCCAATACAACAAATGGACTACAAACAACCCATTGACATGGACAAATATAGGGAAAATATTATAACTCCTATCATCTGAAGTGGTGGGACAAGATTACCTCATGCAGTGTGACAGCTCATTAACATTGATCACTACAATAGGTACCATTTTTTTACAATTTGTATTTTTTTGAAGTTGAACCATATATGGACTGGACTGATAAACGTAACCTAGGGTATGTAATTGCTGAACGGCCCCGGGAATCAAACAAAAGTTTTACACTTACCGATGTCTCGCACCTGTCTACAGCGACCTGGCTGGTGGTTGTTGTTGCGAGGCTTGTCGTGTAGAGAATACGTCCATATGAAAACGTAAACGCATATAACATATGGACCTATGGCCTACCAATGTCCGGCTCATACGTTATTTGTTGTAGTTGTACATGCAGAGATGAGATGCGCTTAATCGATATGTAATAAAACAATATAATAACATATTTATTTTCGCATATTAAAATTGGCAATTAATAGGTTTTTGTCCGTATTATAGTGGCTGACATCATCATCGTTTAAAAATGTTACATGTTTAAAACCATTTCTGTGTTGACTAATTTTCCATAAAACATTCAATTTCGAATTTTTCCACGGTATCAGAACATATGACTGTCGGTTTAACTAAACATACATGATGATCGATATGCGAAATAAAACACCAGTTATATAATAATGTATAATGCTAATTTTGCACTAAATTTGCTTCAGATGCAAGTACAGATATATATGGAGTTGTTTTGAGGAAGGTTGGCACCTATGAGCCATTTTCATGTTTTCAACCATACACGCAACATTAGTACAGTTTTTAGCATTATAATTGCACTATCATATACACATACGTGTCATCCAAGAGGGTCATCGTGAAATGTGTGAGACTGCTATATGCCAATTTACAAATATATGAAAATTGATGGACGCATGAGAAGTGGCCCAAGGGATTCAACCAATGGTGTCCCTTGAGCCACCATGTGGGGTCCATTGAGTTGTAACAACACTTTTACATTTAAAATATATCGTTTAGCACGTGATGTGTACTTCAATGGCCATCTGGCATATGTGCTACGAGTTATTCAGTAAACTGATTTTGAAATATGATACGCACGCTTTACAATGCATGCATGAATGCTTGAAGGATTTCTTCCAGGTCCTCCATTTCTTCCAGGTCCTCCATCCTCAATAGGCAGTTTAGCAACGCTGCTTATTACCAATGACATATGGTTCATGCCCTTATGAATTGATGTCATGACCCTGCTTAGTGTATGCCTCTGTGTCATTTCGTGTAAATTTCACAGGGAATTTTGCAAATGTATTTCTTGGGATGGAGCTAGGTAAGTTATTGCACAAACAATGGTTGTCAATTGTTGGCAGCCATCTTGCTTTAATGGCAGCCATATTGAATTCATCAATCAATACAGTCTCACATATAGTCTGTAATGGCAAAAATGTAAATTTATGTAACTCTACATATTGGCAAAAGTAATGTCGTTGCACTTACTTGACTTGTAATATGATATGTCTGTTGCCTTTGGCAAAACTGATTAGGCAAAAAGTATCAGTTTGTTTTGATCATATCTAGCATGTAGACATACGAAAGTTGACAACTGTGGATTGTGTTTCATGAGCACTCCTTTTTTATATGTTCTTCCTCAGGGTTCTGTCCTTAGACCATTTTGTTTAACTTTCTTCTCAACACCATTGAGCAACTAAATAGCGTTGAGTCAACACCATTATGCAGATGAAACACAAATTTACGTTTCTTGATCTACTCTTAATACTAATTGCTTCTTAAATCAGCTCAGCATATTCACCCATCTGCTGACAACTTAAATACTGCTTATCGATTATGAGATGGACTAACCCTTTTGTTTTGTTGCGCCTCTGAGTTTGGTTTCCGAGGACTTACGCGCAAAAGACGTTACCTGATTATTGATATTATTATTATTAGTATTGTTACGTTGGCTTCCCCCACAACAAATACAACAAACTCATACACACACACACACACACACACACACACACACACACACACACACACACACACACCGGTACACACGCACACGCAGACACACGTACACATGCACACGTACACACGCACACACAATGACTACTAGGATAAGTAATCTTTGTTGACACTAACAGCATACGTTTTAATCAAACAATCAAACAGTATCGGATGTTCGGAATATTAACACACATTCGAAATCAGAACAATGCGGAATAATGCGAGACTAGGCAAAACTAGGTCTAATCACAGCTCTTGTCACCGCTGCCCATCCCATGTGTTTACACCTAATACACATCTTTATTTATTCAAAACGCGCAAAACAAAAGCCTCCTGCGACTGATGAATTGGGGCGCGGTTTCTGACGTAAGCGTCGCTTGAGAAGTGTCTGGTCACGACATTCGTCGCCGGCTCCCGTGTCGCTGTGGTTGATATTGTTCGCTGCTCCGTCTTTTCAAAGCTCTTCGGCCGACACAACCATGCCGCGACTTATTGTCGTTGTCTGTACAGCAGCCTACGTAACACTCTTGTGCAGTCACCCAACGTAAGTTCTACATAACAGTCCTCAGTACGACGTTGTTGGTTGTTAGGGGAAGGTTGGGACCTATGACAAAAGAGGAACTTTAAGCTGTGTTAATACTTATCATGGTTTTAATTTTGCGAGATCTCTAGAAGCAGGTCATGCAACTTACAGTTGCAGGACCATTTGACTAATTACGACAACTAACGGCGTAAACGCGCAGTTGATGTTATGTGTTGTACCATGATTATATGCGTTTTTATCGAGTCTTTGTTGTATTCTTTATACATGGACCACAAGTAGTGGCAGGTTGTCAATAATACTATATTGACAATAAGTGATGAATGTTCTGTCAATAACTTAAATTTGCATCTACATTTGTGGTCAGGCACCCACAACCTGGAAACTGTGGAAACCGTAGGCCGGTTCTTGGATCCAGTGCAACCATCACATGTGTTTGCGTTCGATAAGGCATGTGTGTAACGTTCAGATATGGGTATATTACGCTATATTGAGGTTAGCGTGACATAAATCAAACCGTTTCATGTAGATTACTTACTATTAAATGCATCAATCTGTTTTATATATAATAGTGTTCTTATGGCTCAAAGGACCCCATATTGTGACTCAAATGATATGCAGTTGGGGTCCCTTGAGCCACTTCACATGCTTCCACTAATGTTCACATAATTATTTGGAAATTGATATATCCCAGCTTCTTAAATACAACGATAATCTTAAAGTACATACATCTGTTGCTTATATGATGACAGTGCAATTTTAATGTTGAAAACTGTAATGTTTTCAAGGTTTATCGTTTATGACATGAAAAGTGGCTCATAGTTCCCAATCTTCCCCTATAATACTTCTATTCTATATATGTTTGTACTTCTCGCGCCTTTATGCCACATTTAGAGCAAGGCTAGCATTACACATTATTGTGTAATTGGTGTTCGATTTATTTCGCATTTATTTCGCATCATTATGTAAGTTAAATAAAACCCATAATCATATGTTTTGAAATCGTACAAGAATTCGGGATACGTCTGTGTTACAAACAAGATCTAGGTTGCATAATTGTCTCATAACGTTGTCCATACTGAACCCATTCCATAATTATTATCTACGCATCATTTAGTTCGTGAATAAAGAATCGCTTCTGCACATCGATTAAGTGCTCATCGTTGTATATACGGTTACACCAAACAATGCATGAGCCAGACATTGGTATGTCATAACCGACATGTTATGAGTCTACGTTTCAGATGGGCGTTTTCTCTACACAACAAGCCTCGCAACTACCAGCCAGGCCGCTGTAGACAGGTTCCGGGTATCGGTAAGTTTTGGTCTGTTGTGGCTAGCTTGATACCCCCATCTGCGTAATATGATCACTGGGGCCGTTCTGCAGTTACATAACGAATATAATAATAAGGAGACGAAGGTGATGCTTTGTTTGTGACTACGGGTTTAAAATCGAATTACAGTGGGACTCAGATTGAACAGCCGGGGAGCACGGGTTCTAATTCCGGGAATTTTGAACACGTCGTACTATTTTTGGTTTGTGTTTTACTTAGCAAGTATGTCAATGGGGTCGATGACTCCTACTAAGGTATTACGCTTGTCATCTTATTATTTTGCCTAATGCTTTTCATCAGTAAGATCATCTTACGATGAAGCGTACCACTGTTATTTATTGATAGAGGTTGTTTAGTACTCATTCGTAAATCACATTGACTACATCGTGGAAAGTGGAAATTGAGTACTTTATTAAAACATCCTATCGGCGTCGGATCATGGTCACAAAAATATTAGAGCGTGAGCTATACATGTTTGGTTCGTGAAGTGCGGTATTTAGCTTTATTTTACAATGTCGTCGTATTGTGCAATAGATAAATGCAGTGAATGTTGTTGATGTATTATCCATGGATATTGAATATGCATAAACGTAACCATGTTAAACAGTACGTGATGTCGGCAACGAACTGAAGTGCCGTTCGCAACATAAAAATTACTGTTCAGTGTTTTACTTAGAGAAACAGGGTAGATTGATTTATGACCTGTCGAGGCATCGTAAATCAAGAATTAACAAGATTTAACAAGATTGTCACACGGAGAATTAACTAGATGGCAGGACGACAAGGGAACCCTTCGGTTATCGAGAGTCCAACCGTTTTATATACATGTATCCCGCCCTTCTTCACACTACTAGCATTCACACAATCAGCAGATAATCTGTTCCATTCATTTACAGTCCTTTGTGAAAATGAGAACTTTCTTATATCTATTCTACACTGCTCCTTTACTAATGTAGCTTCATATCTTCTAGTCTTTCTATCTTTTTTAACTGAGAAAAAATTATTCTATCAATATTTTCAAAACCACTCAATATTTTAAACACTAGTATCTGATCTCCTCTCAATCTCCTGGTCTCTAGTATTGTCAAACCACATTCTTTTAAGCGTTCTTCATAAATAAGTTCCCTCAGTTTTGGTATCATTTTAGCTCTCCTATGTACTCTTTCTAGATCATATAAGTCCTTCTTGCAGTATGGCCTCCACGCTTGTATACAATATTCTAAATGAAGCCTAACTATTATTTTGTACAGCGGTATTATTAGTTCGTTTTCCTTATACGCTATATTTCGCCTAATTAATCCAAGGATTTGATTTCCCTTTGAAGCTGCAATTCCACTCTGCTCTGAAACCTTCCTATCAGCACTAATGGTTAACATTAGTCCTTTTCTTTTATAGTAGTACTTGGTACAGTACCCCCATTGTATATTCTACATCTTCGTTCCCATGTCCTGTGTGGAGGCATTTACATTTCCAAAACATTAACAGCATTTGCCACTTTTCAGACCATTTGATCAACTTGTCAAGATCATTTTGTAAATGTTGTCTATCTCCATCACTTTTAATCCTTCTAAACACCTTTGTATCATCCGCAAACTCAACACCTTGCTTGTTATTTCATCATCCAAATCGTTGATATATTTTAAGAATAATGTACGTCCTAGTACTGATCCCTGTGGTACCCCACTCAATACCGATTTCCAGTTTGTAGCCTCCCCATCAACTGCTACACGTTGTTGTCTGTCAATCAGCCATTTTTCTATCCAGTTTATTATACCATTTCCTATGCCATGGGCCTTTAGTTTAAGCAGTAATCTTTGATGTGGTACTTTGTCAAAAGCTTTTTGAAAATCTATGTAGACGATATCTACTGGTGATCCCTCATCTACCCACTTAGTGATGTCTTCCAAAAACATAACATATATGTTAAGAAAGACCTTTAATTGGTCTTTCTAATAATTTGCAAATCACTGATGTTAAACTCACTGGTCTATAATTCTCTGACTTGTTTCACGAACCTTTTTTAAATAACGGTATAATGTTGCCTCTTTCCATCCTAAAGGAACCACTCCCTCTTCTAATGACAAATTGAAAACTGTTGCAAGCGGTACGCTAATTTGTTCTACAATTTCCAGTAGTGGTTTGGGCGGAATCCCATCCACTCCAGGTGATTTATTATCCTTCATAGCCCTTATTTTCTTAGCTACCATTTCCGGGGTTACAATTAATTGTCCTAAATAAAATGAATCTGCCCACCTGAACTTAGCCTCTGGTACTGGCAGTGAACTAATATCTTCCCTGGTAAACACTGTACTAAAATACTCATTCAGGTCTTCCGCCATTAAGAATCCCTCTGATATTATATTTCCAGCACTATCTTCTAGAGGACCGACCTTATCCTGAACTTTCTGTTTGCTTCGAACATACGTATAAAAACTCTTGCTGTCATGTTTTATATTACTTACACACCTCCTCCATCATACATTACACCCTCAAACACCCCATACATCAAAAAGTGAATCCGTCTTCTTTGGTTTCTGCCCATGACTTTGGACAGCCAGATAATGCAAAATCCACCCAGCTCTGGCAGTCGTTACAAAATAAATGTCGTTTTGTCCTGAGTTTCCGCTTGCATGGTGCCGTATCAGAATTTATTTATATTCAAAATAGTTTTTTATAGTCTTTAAACAGACTTTTCTGTGTACAATTTATACCAGATTGTTTAGTTTACAGTTAGTTATATTTGTTAACATACAGTGACACACCGTGTTTTACTATGACGATGTATTCAAGTTAGGCTTATATTCAAGGAAGTTTTTACAAAGACTGTTTCCTGTGTACTAATACACATTTCATCAGTTTGTTATTTCAGGTTTTAATTACTCATCTAACTACATCGACTATCTCAACTAACCCTATTCTATTGTCGTTCACATTACGTTAACTTCGCCAGTGATCTACTTTGTAAACAACGTTCCGATTGCATTAACGTCCCCAATTATAGTTCGCAAATTGCCTACTTTTAAACTACCCTAGATTACTCCCTCTAGCTAACTTTTAACAACAAATCTTGCTTAAAGTATATCTTCAACTGCGCTATGTATGATATACACTCAATAATATCACTTATCTTGATCAAATATCCTTATATTCTCGCAAGTTTGCTACACCAAATCCAAACCAATTCACCACCGAAAGTTCCCGCCAATCTGAAGTCGAAATATGATACGACGCAATTCGATTTTATATGATATGGCGTCATTTAGAGAACCGCCGTAACACACAGTGTAACCTTAGGAAGTCTTGGCGATGTGTTGGCCTGATGTCAACGTATTAATATGCAAGCTTGTTTACCATGGATACGTTTGTGCAGTTGGAGAAGCGCTGGCTCTTGTTTCTACTCAGTTATACGTTAATCGTGATTATAAAACGTGATTACTCTGTTCAAAAGTTCAAAACAAAAGTGTGTGTGTGTATGTCGGCTAAGGACGGTCCTTGTTGGTAGTGAACATAGTTACCACGCGATGGTCGGGCTCGTCTTTCCATAATAATAATATTCAAATTAATTATTTTATTTAATCGCTGTAATCATTTAACAAGATTTAACAAGATTGCCACCCAGATAATTAACTCTAGGTGGCAGGTGGACAAGGAAGCCCTTTGGCTTATCGAGAGTCCGACCCTTTTATCTATGTGTATCCCGCCCGTCTGAGGTATGTGTCGATTTTATTTTTAAACATATTCACGCTACTAGCACCCACACAATCAGCAGGTAATCTATTCCATTCATTTACAGTCCTTTTTGAAAATGAAAACTTTCTTATATCCAATCTACTCTGCTCCTTTGCCAATGTAAGTTCATGTCCTCTAGTCCTTCTATCTTTCTTAACTGAGAAAAAAATATTTCTATCAATATTTTCATAACCCTTCAATATTTTAAACACTTCTATCTGATCTCCTCTCAATCTCCTGGTCTCTAGTGTTGTTAAACCGCATTTTTTAGGCGTATTTCGTAACTAAGATCCCTCAGTTTTGGTATCATTTTAGTTGCTCTCCTCTGCACTCTTTCTAGCATATCTATGTCCTTCCTGCGATATGGCCTCCACGCTTTAATACAATATTCTAAATGAGGCCTAACTATTGTTTTGTACAGAGGTATTATTAGCTCTTTTTCCTTATACGTTATGTTTCGCCTAATTAATCCAAGGATTTGATTTCCCTTTGAAGCTGCAATTCCGCATTGCTCTGAAACCTTCATATCAGCACTAATGGTTAACCCTAAGTCCTTTTCTTTTACAGTAGTACTTAGTACAGTACCCCCATTGTATATTCTACCTCTTCGTTCCCATGTCCTGTGTGGAGGCATTTACATTTCCCAAAATTGAACAGCATTTGCCACTTTTCAGACCATTTGATCAACCTGTCAAGATCATCTTGTAAATGCTGTCTATCTCCATCACTTTTAATCCTTCTAAACACTTTTGTATCATCCGCAAATTTCAACACCTTGCTTGTTATTTCATCATCCAAATCGTTGATATATATTAAGAATAATATAGGTCCTAATACTGATCCCTGTGGTACCCCACTCAATACCGATTTCCAGTTTGAAGCCTCCCCATCAACTACTACACGTTGTCTTCTGTCAATCAGCCATTGTTCTATCCAGTTTATTATACCATTTCCTATGCCATTGGCCTTTAGTTTAAGCAGTAATCTTTGATGTGGTACTTTGTCGAAAGCTTTTTGAAAATCTAAGTAGACGATATCTACTGGTGATCCCTCATCTACCCACTTAGTGATGTCTTCCAAAAAACATAACATATTTGTTAAGCATGACCTCGCTTTAAAAAAACCATGTTGAGATGGGTTAATCAAGTTGTGTTTAACAAGAAAATCCACCATGTGATCTTTAATTAGTCTTTCTAATAATTTACAAATCACTGATGTTAAACTCACTGGTCTATAGTTCTCTGACTTGTTTCTCGAACCTTTTTTGAATAACGGTATAATGTTTGCTTCTTTCCATTCTAAAGGAACCACTCCCTCTTCTAATGACAAGTTGAAAACTGTTGCAAGCGGTATGCTAATTTGTTCTACAATTTCCAATAGTAGTTTGGGTGGAATACCATCCACACCAGATGATTTATTATCCTTCATAACCCATATTTTCTTAGCTACCATTTCCGGGGTTACAATTAATTGTCCTAAATAGTCTGAATCTGCCCCCTTGAACTTAGCCTCTGGTACTGGCAGTGAACTAATATCTTCCCTGGTAAACACTGAACTAAAGTACTCATTCAGGTCTTCTGCCATTAAGAATCCCTCTGATATTATATTTCCAGCACTATCTTCTAGAGGACCGACCTTATCTCGAACTTTCTGTTTGCTTCGAACATACGCATAAAAACTCTTGCTGTCATGTTTTATGTTACTAGCTAATTGTTGTTCGTAGCTTCTCTTTGAATTTCTAATTTCAGCTGTAGCTTGGTTAAGTGCTTCTTTATAACTGTTGTAGTCTTCATCATTTCCAGTACATCTATATGACTTCCACATCATTTGTTTATACTTAATTTTTCTAATGGCTTCTTTCGATAAGTGTTTCTTTTTTGACCGTTTTCCTTGTTTTTTGAAGGGTACAAATTTATCGACTATGCACTTAATTTCACTCTTTAATATATTCCAGCATTCTGTTGCCGTCTTATTTTTCAGTGTGTTATTCCAGTCTATCTTTGCTAAATATTTCCTCATGTCCTTATACCTTCCTTTGTGGAAATTTCTCCTATACTGCTTTTTACTATTCCTTTCTGATTTTACTTTGATGGTAAAATGTATCTGGTTGTGATCGCTACTCCCCAGTGGCTCACATATCTTGACATTGTCAACTAATTCATTATGTGAGGACAAAACTATGTCTAACACATTCTCACCCCTGGTTGGTTCTAGCACATGTTGAGAAAGGAATGTATCTTGAACTAAAAACTTGTGGTCCTCACTCCCCATACTCTGTAGAGATTTCCATTGTATATGCCCGTGGTTAAAATCCCCCATAATAATACAGTCCCGTTTGCTTACTTCCCTTATAGCGTTTTGTATTTTTTCATTCTCTTCTATGCTAATGTTTGGACTTCGATAAACTAATCCAACCGTTAACGTTGAGTTTCCTGTAACTATGTTACACCAAACAGCTTCTTCGCAATCTGCTTCTCTGTCTAATTTTATTTCATAAGCCTGAATAGATTCTTTAATATATAAAATAACTCCACCTCCCTTTCTTCCTATTCTATCTTTTCTAAACATTACATATCCTGTCAGTCCCAATTCAGCATCTGATATATCGGTGGTGGTCCAGGATTCGGTTATACCTATTATATGAGGGTCAATATCTTCTACCATAATGTTTAGTTCATTTCTTTTGTCTACTATACTCCTTGCATTTAAACAAACACATTTGTATCCAGCTTCAGAAGAGTTTTCCAGACTGTTATTTGCTGATTTATTTGTGCTGTCTTTATCTATGCCTCCATTTTCAGGCTTTTCTGTGAGTCCCCCCTGCGAATCTAGTTTAAATAGATACAACCTGTCCCACTGTCAACAGATCGCAGCAGGTTCTCTGAGAAAAGTGCTGCCCCTTTCCACTAAGATGGAGGCCATCTCTCATGTACATATCTTCCCTCCCAACAAAGTATCCCCATAAATCTGTGAATCCCACCCCCTCTTCCTCACACATCTGCTCAACTAGTGCGTTGATCGCCATCCTCTTACAGTTTCTATACGTTGCCCCCCTTCCTCCCATTACTGGCAAAATTCCTGACAGAATAACCTGTTCAACTCTCGTCTTCTTTACCTTCCTCACTAACTGTCTATACTTCTGTATTATCGCAGTTGTTCCCTCCCTGTCAGCATTATTTGTTCCTACGTGTACCAGTATAGACCCCCCCTTGCCATGTCCCAATACCTTCTCTACCCTGTCAGTTACATGTTCAATCCTAGCCCCCGGTAAACAAACAACGATGTCCTTCCCCTCGCTCAGTGCCTTGTCCGTCTTTCTCATAATGGAGTCACCCATAAACACCCTCTCTTTCCTCATTGCCCCCTCAATCACTGCCTTAGAATAGCTCCTTCTTCGGTTTGCATCTGTCTGGTTGTTGTCTTTTCCCCCTGTCGTCTTCTCTCCTGTCACACTCTCTTCCGATCCATTCTTTCCTGTCACTTTTTCTCTTGTTACCTTCCCTTTTATCGACTTCTCTTCTATCACATTTGCTCTCACTTCCTTTCGTCCCTTCTTCGTTCGTCCCATCTCGTTTTCCTCTCTCCTCTCCCTTCCCATCTTCCCTCCCTCCTTCTCTACGGTCACTTTCTTCCCTGTCACCTTCACGCTTGTCACGTTTTCTGTTGTCGATTTTCCAATTTCTTCCCCTCCAGTCACCTTCCCTCCTCTCAATCTCCTTTCCTCAGTTTTCTTGCCACTGCTATTCTCCTTCAGTCTTGCAGTATTCTCACCTCTCTCCCTGTCGTCTCTCTCCATTCGACCTGCCTCCTTGCTAATTCCCATCTCCATTCCCTTCACAATATCTGTCAACCTAACTATCTCCTTCTGCAGACACTCCACCTTCCAACACCCAATACACTGAAAGGTGAATCCATCCTCCATGGTTTCTGCCCATGACTTCCCACAGCCGGACAATGCAAAATCTACCCAGCTGTGGCAGTGATCGCACACCAAGTGTCGCTTTGCCTTGACTTGCCGCTTGCAAGGCGCCATATCCCGATCAGAATTTATTTAATAACTTAACTAACTTAGTCTTTATAAAGTCTGTTTCCTGTGTACTACAGCACACTTTAGGTTACAAATTTCAATTACACAGCCAACTATTTATTCTGATAAGAACGCTAACATTACCAGTAGTGACCTAATTTAAATACAACCAATGACGTTGCGTTAGGCTGCTTTATTTATTTAGGTTACGCCGCCCGATTATCGCCCTTGCTTAATTTTAACAACAATGCTACCTAATCAAAATATCTAGCAAGTACTGGCTTACACAGATATTATCTTATGTAAGTAGTTTGGCGGTTGTTACTTTATCTCCTATATATTCTACCACATAATCAGGTTTGTTAAATCTTGTTTACAAATTATCGAAGCCTAAGTGAGTTACCCTATTATCACTCACTATACTAAGGTATTCTAAAATACTATAACTAACTAACTTTAAGCACAACTGCCACTCAATATATGTTTATTGCAACTTTATGAATGATATTAAGGCAAGAATAATACTTATCAATCAGTAATTCCACTTGTTTATCAACTTTTCTGCACCACCAATTTCTACGATCTATCTCCGCCAAATATAGCCTCGGTTCAGTTGGTTTAATCCTAACATTGTATTGACCATTTGTGATTGTTGGCCTATTATTGTTTCGTCGCTATGCCTTGTATCAACTCGTATTTATTTAGCTATATTTACATTCAATGTTCCATCGTTGTGTAATATTCTCTAGATAACATTCAGGTGCTACCGAATGGATTGGCCTTTATCACATCAGTAAGTTCCTGTAGCTGTTTTTCTTTGTTCTTATCGCTACTACCATTGGCAAATCCAGGAGATGTTTATCAGCTACCTGGGCGTCTGCTTCTTCCGGTCAGATTTGTCATTGCATAATAATTAGTGGTCTAGCAGGTACACTTCAGCATCACAACTAACTTGATAGTTTCACGGTTTGGTACAACAACACTTGAAGACATTTGTTGAGTTTAAAATATGAAGCATCATCATTAATTAAGCTGATCATGAACGAAGACGGAAACATGTTTTGGGAAGAAATGAATATTCCGTTATGTTTTGTATGATCAATTTCGCTGTGTACTTAACTCTACTTAACAAATCAGGGAAATTCAAACTGTTAGTGACATAGTAACATGTCCCACAGTTATTGACTGGATCTGTTGTAGGCGAACCAGATGTCGAAATAAACGTGTAATAATAATACAAAAAACAACATACGTAAATGAAAATGGCATTATCAGCTAAAATAAAAATAAAAAAGGAAGAGTAGGAATTGGTGACATCAAACAATGGTGGCGTCCTTGCGATTTAACTTATGTGTCGTCAACAAGGTTAATCTACTAAACTGCTGACATAATATATTTATTGTATTTCTTAATTTTTAACACTTGTACTCGGATGCATATGTCCCCAAAATGCCTTTTCTTTCCGTTGAACATAACTTTGGTCAAAGCAGCAGCAACGCAAGTCCTTCATAGTCAACATCATAATTAAAATAACATAATTTGGGGGAAATGTTGTAGAAGTAGTCGAAATACAATGATACACAATTTTGTTTCATAACAACCAATTAAAGAAAAACAGTAATATCATCTTTGTTGTTGGACAGGGCTTGGATGCAAACGTTCGTGGCGACATATTTCTGTTTGACTTCAAGAAGCGCGTAAATGGGGCACACGCGCTCGACATCATAGGGTTCCCCGACAGAGCCCGTTTCACTCCTCTCACTGTAAGCATCTGGAGAGACACTAATCGCGGTAAGGCTTCTTCCAATGTAAGTTGTTTTCTTTTATTGTCTGTGGTCATAAAATGTGTCACCGTTAGTATCACTTACTCGAAATCAGTACCTGTTTAATGCGCATAGTCGTACTTGTTTCTCATTTATGTTCGCTCACATGCACAATACTTTTCTAACTAATGATGTCAGTCAGAATATTCGTGGTTATAATGTATATTTTAAATTATTCTTCATGGTTTATCTTATTTCTTTTTTTCAGACTTAGTCTACATATTTGTTGTCAATGATCCTGGAAACAATACAGCGACAGTGGAGAAGTTTCGATTCGACGAGAAGACACGAAAGTTGTACCATGTTCGAACGTACAAGGACCCAACAATCACTACGTCAGTGTTAATAAAGAACATCATCGTTAATAAATACTACCACATAGAAAATAGACAATACTAAATCATTTTAACTGTGAATCTGTTTGATATTGGTGACTCTGAAATGGCCTTTCAGATACAGGTTCACGCTGTAATTCATACTTCTACTATTCTGAGGCAATTTCCGATTAGGAAACTACATTTTTGATCTCAATCGATCCCTTTCAAAAACGGTGTACACAAATATTGATAATATATGAGGTGTGTTTTCGTGAATGAAATATATAAATCCAAATGAACGATGTGATCACTTTTTCGTGTGCCCGATTAGCCCCATCGACGTCGTGGCGACGGGAGAAGACACTTTCTACTTGGCCAACCACTACGAATTTAACTGGGTCTTGGAATATTGCTTTCACATTCTCACTGGCAATGTCATTTTCTACGATGGCACAAGCGGACGTATTCTTCTAACGAAACTTGACATTCCGTCTGGCATAAACATATCACCAAATGGCAAGTAGGTGGAATATCCCCTGTATTGTTATCTACGCGATGTCTTGATGATAAACTTGATGTTAAAACATTCTTGATCAGGAAGCGTTATCTCTTTCTCTAAGCGAAACGACGCCAGTAATGGATGTAAACTACAATGAATTAATCGAAACGTTTGCTGAAATGTCTATAAAATGTCACATCTCTCAAAGATATCGCGTTTTCGGGCATACTCCCATTATTGTATCAATCGCTGCGTCCCACCCCCTCGTCCCAAACCCCGTATATCTTTTTGAAATGCCGAATTTTACAACTTGCTGTTGTAAATTTATCAATGGTTATTGCATGATCTGGATATGCAGCTTTGTGACCCGATGACATATGTAATAATACGGGCCGGTGGATATTATTGTCGTAGATAATGTTTAGGTGGTCACAAAATGCCAAAATATTTAAACGGACAATTCAATTGTATCCTCTCCCTGAATCCTTCATGTTTATGTAACTGTCTTACGAAAGTAGAAATGGAGCAAACAAATATGTTGAATAATCTATTATGTTGAACGTTAACTAATTGACACGCATGTGTCCGACTAACTATTGCTTGACAATATTACAGATACGTATACTTGGCACAGTTTGGTAGGAAAAGCGTGACTGTCTACAGGAGGAGGGCGGACAACTCTTTGAGGTTGAGGCAGGTAAGATAATGTGTGTAACAAATCAGAATCTCTGGAAACGATTCCCAAAGGTGAGTATGAGTTGTTATGATGCGGAAATGCAAGTATGATATTTTATTAAATTTATTTCTTTCCTGTTGGTTAATATATTCCATAGGAACATAGAGATTGACTATGGGTGTTACACACACACACACACACACACACACACACACACACACACACACACACACACACACACACACACACACACACACACACACACACACACACACACACACACACACCACACACACCCACAGTTGTTCACGTGTTTCAGGTGGTTCCGTTGCCCTTGCTGATCAACAGAGTCGACGTTGATGTGGCGACGGGAGACTTGTGGGTGGGAGGGCACGCAGGCGCCTACCTGTTGATAAAATACATGACGCCTCCTCACACCACTATTTCGCCGTCACATGTTAATACTGTTAGCTTGCATCGGTGCGAGTGTGCGCGAGTCTGCATGAAGCGATTATCAAAAAATAACACTTTGGTTTGTCCGTATCAACACCCCAACATGCTGTGCTTATTCGTATAGATGTGGTCCTGTCCTCACTGGCATCGTTACCCGCCTGCAAAAGACATGAAAAGGGATTAGTTTGGAAGGGCCCGGTCGCGAGGCCAGGTCCTAGTTAATGCAAGGTGACACGCCACGCCGCAGTCTGTGGATGGTTGCGCAATAACATCCTGTGTATAAGCCCAAGCACATGCGTTTAGCGGAGCTTCGCACTGTGATTTCAATGGAACAATACAGCTGATGCAGATTGCTTCGTGATTGACGCAATCACTATTATAATTAGTATAGGCCTACATATGTAAGTTGCAATAAACGGTAGTTAACTTCCTACTGTGTATTATATCCTGCGACATACGGAATGACATTGGGTCAAATACTCCATCATACTACATGCTATTTTGCAAAGAAAGAAATCTTCGCTCACGGACCACACAACAACATAAAACCACATCACAGACTAGGTGGGAGCGAAACTAGTAGAGAATGAGGGGAACCGAAGAATCCGACACATAAAACGTCATTAGACGTCACATGAACTGATGAAGTTAGCCCGACAACCAGATGAAACCCTATACAACGTAATTACCGTCTTGAATATGTCAAAAGTATAATGTTTTAATGAAATAATCTGTCCAGAAGAATGTTCAGTAATGAAATATAACCATTGCTTATTTGAAGAACCTAGTTTGAGCAGATGACATTTTGGTAATCTAGTTTCACATTTGAGCAGGTTTCATTACGCTACGTGGCAAATGTCATATGGTATCAGGCACATGTCATGATGGCTTCTAAGAACTACCATGATGATATGTTGCAAATGGCAGCTAGCCGTTGTCTACAAACACAACGCAAACTTCAATGACACACAGCGGCAATATGCCAATATAGACAGGATGACAGAAATATAATATGACTACTACTTGAACAACCAATGTACAAACAATTTGGAAATGGGATATTAGAAGGACATAACACGTGATGACATTTTACCCGATGCATAATGCAAAACAGCATGTAATATGATGGAAGTGTTGTTCTAATATATTCCCATAGTCGCATAGGCCCGTGAATACACACGTGCATGTATCATAATCATGGCTAAGATATTTTATTGTAAATCGTTTGTCTCACTATATACTTTATTACAGAAGTGTGAGAGTACTCGTGCGTGTGCGTGTGCGTGTGCGTGTGTGTGTGTTGTCTGATTACAAGTCCACATTCTGTTCGTCGACGTAGGCGTATCGACTGAAGGTGTACGGCGGTGGCTCCACGGTGCGGCACATTGAGAAGGTGTACTACAACGATGGACAACAAGTCTCTGGTTCAAGCGTCGCAGTTCACTATGGCCGGCACATGCTCATTGGCAGCCTCTTCAACAACATGCTTCTTTGCGATGTTCGACAGTTATAAACGCATAACTTAAGTTTGCTAGTTTCTCTTTACGTTCATTCGTTCCCTTCAACCATCGGCCTCCAACCTACCAATTGGTGATGGATTGATAAACTCAAAGGTAGTTATTTATAGTTATTAGTTTTCTTGTAAACTAATTGAATAGTAAGCTACCTGTGGCGCTGGAGTTACATTAGGGCTGGGAGGCTGGGGCCAAATAAACGACGTGGATCAATTGTCTGTATGTAAGTTTAATATTAATTATAATTATTATTAGTTATGGTTGGATTAAATTATCGTTAGTGTTAAAGCTAGTCATAGTTAGGGTTAACTGTGATTAGGGTTATTGCTATTTAGGGTTTGACTTCTCTCTTAGCCGAAAATTATTAACGGCTGCATGTCATGCCGTGGTGATAGGAAATATTAAATGGTCATCGGGAAAGAGTTTACTATCAATACCCTGTAATGGTGATAACAGCTGCCCGTGGTTTGTTGCTCAGTGGATGGATGTAAACTAGTGCTTCATGGGTCAGCGTGAGTTTTGATATATCCACCGTCTGGTTGTTTCGCAGATTTTGATGTTTTCGTTTGCAAATAAACATGTGTACTGGTCTACTTTCGCCATTGTTTGAATTGTGTCCGTCACCTACAGCCTTGACTTTGCTATAAAGTATTCAGGTGCGACGATTTGAAATATGTTTGTTTTTATCTTCGCCGATATTGAAATATCCCCCAATTGTAAAGATAGCGTCCATTTTATTTTCCATATATCGTAATGGTGCAGATGTTAAGCTGTAGGTTTTCAGGTGCGACAAATTTCAAACATTTTGCTGTCAACCTTTTCCGACTTTCATGTCCGCCATTTTCACCACACTATGTGATCGCCAGATATTCCCAAATGTGAGACTATGAGCAAAGTCACTTAAAACGTCGATTTCATTGTCTTTATGGTGATACCTGCTCTTTAAATACACACTGAGTATCTAAAAACGGTTTCATGACAGGCGTATAATGCTTGATGAAAACATTGTTTTGACACTAGAGATGTTCCCGATAAAAACGAGAACGTTTCTGTAATTTCTGTTTTGTATTTCGTAGTTTGATCAATGGCGATAATTTTCGGCGAAAACGATATACACAATATACAGTTTTAGTTATAAGTTAAGGCTCCGAACTTATAAAAATACTTAACGCATAGGCTATAAGTATAAATTATGTCATACGTTGCGAAAATACAGTTTCGTCGATAAGTTTGATGCGGTGGGAAATTTCTCATTAAGTGCATTGGCTTTAAACTCCGTTATACCTGAATGATTTTCCGCCAGCCGGGTACTATCTCATTCTATCATGTACAATTACAGAACAATTACCAGTCACAATCCTGTAATGTTACGTTAATACTGTTGTTAGACATCGATATTCTTTTCGATCTTCAAACGTAATTTGTCTATTCTAGATAACGTCTCAAACACATCAATATCAAATTTACCAGCGGATGCGATATAATTGACATGCATTACACAGTTTTTGACCATTTAACGTAAGCTGTTGTGATGTGTGCAGAGTTTCACAATTGAGCACTGGTTGTAATTTGTGAGACTCATATTACATTTTGGACATTCTGTCAAATTTCGTGACATATCTTTTGATTATACAACCACACTGATTTCTACACACAGATGTATGAGATAAATAAAACACATTCATAGCTACTGCAGTTTTGTTTCCAAATCATTAGACTCAACTGGTGTAAAGCTGTCATCAGTTCTATGACATTATTTTGTATTCTGTCTTGCTACATTGGAAACAAATAAAATATCCTCATCACGTTTAATTCTTATGCTCGCATTCTTGATTCTTATATGCTTGTCAAATATGATTTTATCCAAATAACGTACGTCTGTTAGGAATGCCAGTGGGAACAGTGCCCTTGCGAACGTAATTAACATATTTCAGCCAGTTATTGAAAAACTCTCCATCAACACATTTTTGAATTTCTGCAATAGCATCCAGATCTGTTTTACCTGAAGGTAAACAGTAAAAATATTTATTTTTCTGACGACCACATTTCAGCATGCAAATAAGACGCAAGTATTTCCCTAAATGAAAAGTAATTCTTGCAGAATCCAAACAAGTAGGCCAATCATAACATGTCACCAATCCTTCACCCTTACCAGTCACAGAAGATATGTAACCCTTCAACCAAATAACTGCATCAGCAGAATGCACAAATGATTGTACTTTTACTACAGCCTGAATATCACGCTTACCATCCAGAGAACATGGGAACTGCCTAGTTACTATTTCTCCACTAAAGGTCCTTACTGAAAGCCTGAAGAATTTGGAGTTAACAAAACATCTGGCATATTGATTATGAGAGTAGCTATGTTTATGTAATCAAGAGTGAGAGGCAATTATGCACTGCCCCGAATGTTTAAGGGGAGAATATACGAGTCCACCCGTCCCTGCTGTCTGAGCCTACTAACATTTTGTATAACCTCAAGCCTAGAAACAGTAGTAGTTTGCGTGGGCTGATGACACTTATTGCTAGTCACATGAGAACTAACACCTACGTGAATTATCTTTTTTCTATACTAGCATATTCACATCAAGTACTCCGATAATTATCCATTGCTTGCATAATAACTCGTCTCAAGTAATGCGAATAGTTAGATATGTTGCGTAGATAAGCAATGTCTTCTGAGAGAAGTTGTGAATTTTGACTAGAAAGCCCATAGAGCCTGGCTTGTGACATACATTATATAAAGGAACTTATTTACCCAGAGTTTGCGAGACATTTCTAAATACAGTGTATGGTCTTAACTGTATCTGATATTCCCCACCCAAGTGTGTCTGTAAACGTTACACTATCAAAGTCCAATTAATATATTGCCAGTGCAAAGTGATTAGAATACACAACCCCTTTAGTTCCATCTGGATTAATCACTTGCAAACTTTCCATAAAATATGTTCCACCATGGCACCCAACAGGTATAACCAAAATCAGTTGCCCATCTTTAATACTTGCAAATTTGTTACGAATCTGTGCATAACAAGTTGGCTGCAGTTGTGTATGTGATGCATATCACACCCATGTCTTAGTATGATGAAATTATGTATTAAGCATTACACTAATTTATACAGACAATGAGAACCAGAAAGTTAGTCGACACCCATTTCATGGAATCACCAATGGATGGCCTTGTAGCAAGATTACCAATTAACCTTCCCAGAGAAGAACCAACCAGTTGCAAGTGATCACTGTCAAGGTTGTTTGATTTAAGTATATTCTGCTAAATCTAAGTATGTAACAGCAACATCCATACAAAGTGATAGGTCAAGGATGATCAATTTGAATGAACAGTAAGCATTGCATCATAAAAGGTGGTCCATGTGCAAATGTTGTGCAATATAAGCTGATGAGTTGATGGGCAGCACAAGTGCTTCCCAGCTAATCATCTCCCCAGCCAGATGGGGTACTGAAGAACAAAGGCTTATTTTGCATAATCCATGGCACTGCTGTTGGCTACAGTTGTCCACTGGCAACTATGCAAAACATTATGCAAAATAAGAAGATAAGGCAACCAACCAGGGTCTCAGTCTGAGATCAACAGGGATGCACTGTACAAAGGGCAGAGGTATAGCCTAACCTGTGGCTGGCCAACACAGCATTAGAGACCTAGCAGTTGATTCCCTTCTGAATCCATTTAGCACAATAAAAGTATTGCAATGCTATTTTATTTCATCGTTTCCAGATGTTTGAGCTAGTCCCTTTGTTAATGCATTAAAGCACAATACCAACATCTATATAAATGTTTAAATACCAGATTAAAAAAAATCCAATTTTTTTTTTTAATCACATTTTTTATAAAACAATTTATTATTTTGTCAACTAGATGCTAGCCTAGCTCAGAAGATGATGACATATGGATAATATCCACTTACAGGTGTCCTTGCTCCATGCTGTACTCAAAAGCAATAGTACTTCAATCCACTTAGTCCTACCCTCGGTGTGAATCTAAAATAACAGGAAAACAAACAAACAAAAACAACAATACAACTTTCCACGTTTTGATTATGCCTACAATGCATGGTATAGGGGCTTACACGCAACAGTCAAAATTAAACTGAAAATATTAATAAGATAATTAAGTAACTCTTTAAATATGATTGTAGGCACCATAAAAGTTCAAGTGATTTTAAGAAATCAAATTATCTATAATATGTATGGTTGTGTGTCCTATGTTCGTGCATCGTCCACTTCGGTGTCTCCTTGATATTGTGTCATGTTTTTCTTCTGTTTGAATGCTTCTGTAAAACGTTATGCTGTATTGGCAGCTCCTGTTGGTAGTTAACTCAGTTGGTTGGTATGTTAAAAGTATGTGTACATGCACATTTCTGGTTTGAAAAAACCAACACAATACCGCATTGTCATGGAATTGTGCGATGCATAATCTTGGGACACTATATATATTACAAATGGAAGAGTCAACTATCTATCTAGCTCTTACTTTATTTTACATGTTCTGATGCACTGACTCTTGTATTTATTTAATTATTTATGTATTATTATATTTTGTTTTATTTGTCCGCTATGGAAATTGTATGATTGCACTGTTGTATGTTTTGTACTTTACTGCTCCTATTTTACGGCCCCTATTTTATGACACACAAGTATGTGTACACTGTACTGTGATGTTGTAAATAAAATACTAATACAATTGACAGTGCCTTCCTTGATTGGCCCGATCCATGCTGTACACAAAGAAGATACCGCCCACGGGTGTAAAATTAAGGAAAATAAAACAACAAGATTACTCTCTGTGCTTTGACAGCAAACCAAGTTGAAACTTGTTTTGAAGTTCAACTTCAAAATCGTCTTTGTGTACGGAACACGTAAACAAGCCTGAATTTAGCTTAGAAGGTCGTTAAGAAAGACCGCGACGTTTACCCTAGCAGTACCAGTTCGAGGCTGTATTTGGCGGAGATAGTTCGTAGAAATTGGTGGTGCAGAAAAGTTGATAAACAAGTGGAATTACAGATTGACAGGATATGTAATGTTTAGAAAAGATAGAATAGGAAGAAAGGGAGGTGGAGTTATTTTATATATTAAAGAATCTATCCAGGTTTATGAAATAAAATTAGAAAGAGAAGCAGATTGCGAAGAAGCTGTTTGGTGTAACATAGTTACAGGAAACTCAACGTTAACAGTTGGGTTAGTTTATCGAAGTCCAAACATAAGCATAGAAGAGAATGAAAAAATACAAAACGCTATAAGGGAAGTAAGCAAACGGGACTGTATTATTATGGGGGATTTTAACCACGGACATATACAATGGAATTCTCTTCAGAGTATGGGGAGTGAGGACCACAAGTTTTTAGTTTTAGTTCAAGATACTTTCCTTTCTCAACATGTGCTAGAACCAACCAGGGGTGAGAATGTGTTAGACATAGTTTTGTCCTCACAGAATGAATTAGTTGACAATGTCAATATATGTGAGCCACTGGGGAGTAGCGATCACAACCAGATACACATTACCATCAAAGTAAAATCAGAAAGGAATAGTAAAAAGCAGTATATGAGAAATTTCCACAAAGGAAGGTATAAGGACATGAGGAAATATTTAGCAAAGGTAGACTGGAATAACACACTAAAATAAGACAGCAACAGAATGCTGGAATATATTAAAGAGTGAAATTAAGTGCATAGTCGATAAATTTGTACCCTTCAAAAAACAAGGGAAACGGTCCAAAAAGGAACACTTATCGAAAGAAGCCATTAGAAAAATTAAGTATAAACAAATGATGTGGAAGTCATATAGATGTAGTGGAAATGATGAAGACTACAACAGTTATAAAGATGCACTTAACCAAGCTACAGCTGAAATTAGAAATTCAAAGAGAAGCTATGAACAACAGTTAGCTAGTAATATAAAACATGACAGCAAGAGTTTTTATGCATATGTTCGAAGCAAACAGAAAGTTCAATATAAGGTCGGTCCTCTAGAAGATAGTGCTGGAAATATAATATCAGAGGGATTCTCAATGGCAGAAGACCTGAATGAGTACTTTAGTTCAGTGTTTACCAGAGAAGATATTAGTTCACTGCCAGTACCAGAGGCTAAGTTCAAGGGGGCAGATTCAGACTATTTACGACAATTAATTGTAACCCCGGAAATGGTAGCTAAGAAAATAAGGGCTATGAAGGATAATAAATCATCTGGAGTGGATGGGATTCCGCCCAAACTACTATTGGAAATTGTACAACAAATTAGCGTACCGCTTGCAACAGTTTTCAATTTGTCATTAGAAAAGGGAGTGGTTCCTTTAGAATGGAAAGAGGCAAACATTATACCGTTATTTAAAAAAGGTTCGAGAAACAAGTCAGAGAACTATAGACCAGTGAGTTTAACATCAGTGATTTGTAAATTATTAGAAAGACTAATTAAAGATCACATGGTGGATTTTCTTGTTAAACAAAACTTGATAAACCCATCTCAACATGTTTTTTTTAAAGCGAGGTCATGCTTAACAAATATGTTATGTTTTTTGGAAGACATCACTAAGTGGGTAGATGAGGGATCACCGGTAGATATCGTCTACTTAGATTTTCAAAAAACTTTCGACAAAGTACCACATCAAAGATTACTGCTGAAACTAAAGGCCCATGGCATAGGAAATGGTATAATAAACTGGATAGAACAATGGCTGATTGACAGAAGACAACGTGTAGTAGTTGATGGGGAGGCTTCAAACTGAAATCGGTATTGAGTGGGGTACCACAGGGATCAGTATTAGGACCTACATTATTCTTAATATATATCAACGATTTGGATGATGAAATAAAAAGAAAGGTGTTGAAATTTGCGGATGATACAAAAGTGTTTAGAAGGATTAAAAGTGATGGAGATAGACAGCATTTACAAGATGATCTTGACAGGTTGATCAAATGGTCTGAAAAGTGGCAAATGCTGTTCAATTTTGGGAAATGTAAATGCCTCCACCCAGGACATGGGAACGAAGAGGTAGAATATACTATGGGGGGTACTGTACTAAGTACTACTGCAAAAGAAAAGGACTTAGGGTTAACCATTAGTGCTGATATGAAGGTTTCAGAGCAGTGGGGAATTGCAGCTTCAAAGGGAAATCAAATCCTTGGATTAATTAGGCGAAACATAACGTATAAGGAAAAAGAGCTAATAATACCGCTGTACAAAATAGAATATTGTATTCAAGCGTGGAGGCCATATCGCAGGAAAGACAGAGATATGCTAGAAAGAGTGCAGAGGAGAGCAACTACAATTATACCAAAACAGAGGGATCTTAGTTACGAAATACGCCTAAAAAAATGCGGATTAACAACACTAGAGACCAGGAGATTGAGAGGAGATCAGATAGAAGTGTTTAAAATATTGAACGGTTATGAAAATATTGATATAATTTTTTTTCAGTTAAGAAAGATAGAAGGACTAGAGGACATGAAGTTACATTAGCAAAGGAGCAGAGTAGATTAGATATAAGAAAGTTTTCATTTTCACAATGGACTGTAAATGAATGGAACAGATTATCTACTATATGAATATGTTAAAAAATAAAATCGACACATACCTCAGACGGGCGGGATACACTTAGATAAAAGGGTCGGACTCTCGATAAGCCAAAGGGCTTCCTTGTCCACCTGCCCCCTAGAGTTAATTCTCTGGGTGGCAATCTTGTTAAATCTTGTTAAATTACATCTATATACTATCTAGCAATAGGACAGTATCTGCATTGATCGGCTGATACAGCTTGCCTCAGTTTATAAAGGAACACTGGCCAAATTCTTTGGCTTTGCCGATTTTGTACTCACAATGGAATTCACTCTAATGCCTACATATCGAAAAAAATAAGATGTTTATAATTCATTGCCATTAGATTCAACATGTGGCGAAACGATTTGTTGATAGCTTGTATAAAAAACACTGCAAATGAAACAATTGTCATGATAACATCATTTAATTTTTCTAATGGCTTCTTTCGATAAGTGTTTCTTTTTGGACCGTTTCCCTTGTTTTTTGAAGGGTACAAATTTATCGACTATGCACTTAATTTCACTCTTTAATATATTACAGCATTCTGTTGCTGTCTTATTTTAGTGTGTTATTCCAGTCTACCTTTGCTAAATATTTCCTCATGTCCTTATACCTTCCTTTGTGGAAATTTCTCATATACTGCTTTTTACTATTCCTTTCTGATTTTACTTTGATGGTAAAGTGTATCTGGTTGTGATCGCTACTCCCCAGTGGCTCACATATATTGACATTGTCAACTAATTCATTCTGTGAGGACAAAACTATGTCTAACACATTCTCACCCCTGGTTGGTTCTAGCACATGTTGAGAAAGGAAAGTATCTTGAACTAAAACTAAAAACTTGTTGTCCTCACTCCCCATACTCTGAAGAGAATTCCATTGTATATGTCCGTGGTTAAAATCCCCCATAATAATACAGTCCCGTTTGCTTACTTCCCTTATAGCGTTTTGTATTTTTTCATTCTCTTCTATGCTTATGTTTGGACTTCGATAAACTAACCCAACTGTTAACGTTGAGTTTCCTGTAACTATGTTACACCAAACAGCTTCTTCGCAATCTGCTTCTCTTTCTAATTTTATTTCATAAACCTGGATAGATTCTTTAATATATAAAATAACTCCACCTCCCTTTCTTCCTATTCTATCTTTTCTAAACATTACATATCCTGTCAGTCCCAATTCAGCATCTGATATATCGGTGGTGGTCCAGGATTCGGTTATACCTATTATATGAGGGTCAATATCTTCTACCGTAATGTTTAGTTCATTTCTTTTGTTTACTATACTCCTTGCATTTAAACAAACACATTTATAGCCAGCTTCAAAAGAGTTTTCCAGACTGTTATTTGCTGATTTATTTGTGCTGTCTTTATCTATGCCTCTATTTTCAGGCTTTTCTGTGAGTCCCCCCTGCGAATCTAGTTTAAATAGATGCAACTTGTCCCACTGTCAACCGATCGCAGCAGGTTCTCTGAGAAAACTGCTGCCCCCTTTCCACTAAGATGGAGGCCATCTGTCATGTACATATCTTCCCTCCCAACAAAGTATCCCCATAAATCTGTGAATCCCACGCCCTCTTCTTCACACATCTGCTCAACTAGTGCATTGATCGCCATCCTCTTACAGTTTCTGTATGTTGCCCCCCTTCCTCCCATTACTGGCAAAATTCCTGAGAGAACAACCTGTTCCACTCTTGTCTTCTTATGCTTCCTTACTAGATGTCTGTACTTCTAAACTACCCCAGTTGTTCCCTCCTTGTCTGCATTGTTTGTCCCTACGTGTACTAGTATAGACCCTCCCTTGCCATGCCCCAATACCTTCTCTACCCTTTCGGTCACTTGCTCTATCCTAGCCCCCGGTAGACATACAACAACGTCCTTCCCCTCGCATATAGTCTTGTCTGTTTTTCTCATAAATGAATCGCCCTCTTTTCTCCTTGCCCCCTCAATCACTGCCTCGGAGTAGTTCCTCCGGTTTGCATATGTCTGGTTGTTGTCATTCCCCCCTGTCGTCTTCTCTTCTGTCACATTCACTTCCGGTCCATTCTTTTCTGTCGCTTTTTCTCTTGTCACCTTTCCTCCTGTCAGCGTCCCTTTTATCGACTTCTCTTCGATCACATTTGCTCTCACTTCCTTTCGTCCCTTCATCTTTCGTCCCATCTCATTTTCTTCTCTCCTCTCCCGTCCCATCTTCCCTCCCTCCTTCTCTACGGTCACTTTCTTCCCTGTCACCTTCACGCTTGTCACGTTTTCTGTTGTCTATTTTCCAATGTCTTCCCCTCCAATCACTTTCCCTCCTCTCAATCTCCTTTCCTCAGTTTTCTAGCCACTGCTATTCTCCTTCAGTCTTGCAGTATTCTCACCTCTCTCCCTTCGACCTGCCTCCTTGCTAATTCCAATCTCCATTCCCTTCACAATATCTGTCAACCTAACTATCTCCTTCTGCAGACACTCCACCTTCCAACACCCAATGCACTGAAAGGTGAATCCTTCCTCCATGGTTTCTGCCCATGACTTCCCACAGCCGGACAATGCAAAATCTACCCAGCTGTGGCAGTGATCGCACACCAAGTGTCGCTTTGCCTTGACTTGCCGCTTGCAAGGCGCCATATCCCGATCAGAAATTATTTAATAACTTAACTAACTTAGTCTTTATAAAGACTGTTTCCTGTGTACTACAGCACACTTTAGGTTACAAATTTCAATTACACAGCCAACTATTTATCCTGACACGAACGCTAACATTACCGGTAGTGACCTAATTTAAATACAATCAATTACGTTACGTTAGGCTGCTTTATTTATTTAGGTTACGCCGCCCGACTATCGCCGTTGCTTAATTTTAACAACAATGCTACCTAATCAAAATATCTAGCAAGTACTGGCTTACACAGATATTATCTTATGTAAGTAGTTTGATGGTTGTTACTTTATCTCCTATATATTCTACCACATAATCAGGTTTGTTAAATCTTGTTTTCAAATTATTGAAGCCTAAGTGAGTTACCCTATTATCACTCACTATACTAAGGTATTCTAAAATACTATAACTAACTAACTTTAAGCACAACTGCTACTCAATATATGTTTATTGCAACTTTATTAATGATATTAAGGCAAGAATAATACTTATCAATCAGTAATTCCACTTGTTTATCAACTTTTCTGCACCACCAATTTCTACGATCTATCTCCGCCAAATATAGCCTCGAATGTAAGTCCAATGGTCATAGTGAGACCAATTATGTTCATGTCCTCTGGATTATTATTAAGGAAGGTTTGTAATTTACAAAAAAAAAAAAATTAGAACTCTTGTTCCCGGGCCATTCATTGGCCCACAATAATATTTTCTACCATTATACAAAACTCTTGTTTGGATTCGTTTAGATTATGCAGTAATTAAATGTATGGCTTCCTCATAAAAAATATAAGGATGCAATAAAAATATGCAGAGACGCGCGACTAAACCACTTGAAGAATATTCGTTACCAGGAGAGACTGGAGAGGTTGAAACTTCCTACATTAGTTTAAAGAAGGTATATAAACTACTTGACGGAAATTAGAATATTCATGTATTTTCTAATATCGTCATGCATTATTGAGACTATGAGATAAAGGAAGGAACAAGGTGTCATAGTTTGAAACTGTTCCAAGAAGGTGTTCATATAAATACTAGAAATTAAAACTTTACAATCAGTGTCACGGAATTATGCATTTATTTACCCAAACAAGTGGTAACTGCACCTAGCTTCAACACATTTAAAATCCTCTTTGCCAAGAATTTGCAGACATAGAGCATTCACAGGGAAATCTAGAGACTCGACTACCAAGGCCAGCACCTACGGTCAGGAACAACCTACGTAAACCTAAATAATTTTATGTTAAGACCCGCAGTCGCAAACGCATACACATTCGCTGGTGTACAAATGTTGTTGTTAAGTCAAAGACATGCTCTGAAAATATGGAAATGATGTGTGTCCAGTGCAGGCCACATTACCTGCCGAGATAATTTGGATGTGTTGAATTTGTGTGTGCTTATGTGCCTCCTAGCATAGATGCAAATGAACTGATCGACTTTGCTGACGGTATCTCCTATCAAAAACCAAATGCCCCAATCATAATCTTAGGAGACTTTAATCAGTGCAAACTTAACAGCAGATCATCAGGCTTCTATCAGTGTGTTACTTTCCCTAATCGGGAAGAAAGAACACTAGACCAAGTGTATTACAATATCAAGAGTGCCTTCACTGCTCGTGTGAGGCCAGCACTTGGGAAATCCGATCATATCACAGTGCGCGGAAAGCTTGCGTGGTGGTTTGGAATGCGCGGACTGGAGTGTTTTTCAGGAGGCGTGTCCCGACATGGCCACACCGTCACGTGCTATATTAATTTCACTGAAGATATGTGCGCGGAAAACAAGAACAGGAGCCCGATTCATGAAGCGGCGTAACTTTACACACAACTAGAAGTTATATAATGACATTAACTTGAACATTAATAATGGTAAAGTGACTGCACTTACCTTACTACAGTAGATCTCTCTGCTGCTTTTGACATAATTGATCACAGCTTTCTCATTGAACGCTTATTATAGTGGTACGGCATATCTGGCACAGCTCTATGCTGGTTTTCTCCATATCTAACTGATAGATACCAAACTATAAAGATTGGGAACTGCTTTTCAGCTGCACTGCCGGCTTTATTTGGTGTTCCCCAGGGTTCTGTTCTTGGGCCTTTGCTTTTTTCTCTTTACGCCACGCCACTAAGCTGTGTTACACAAAGACATAACTTGGATCATCATCTTTATGCTGATGATACTCAGATCTACATTTCGTTGGCTACCCCAGATACAAATCGCTCCCTTAACCAACTTAGTGATTGCCTTCAAGATATCTTCCACTGGATGACTGACAGCAAGTTGGAATTAAATGCAAATAAAACTGAATTGATAATTAACACCAATGCAGCGTAGTAAACTGGATGGTTTTTCCCTATGCGTATTGTGAATCAGTATATCACGCCAGCAACCGCAGTGCGGAATCTAGGAGTGATCTTTGATAGTAACTTCAATTTCCGACAACACATATATTAAACATGTAGCTGCTGTTTTTATTATATTCGTGATCTTAGCCGTATTCGCCGGTATATGTCATTTTTTCTGTTGCTAAAACTATTGCAACAGCGCTTGTCAGTAGCAGATATGACTATTGCAATTCCCTCCTTTATAATATCGCTGGGCAAGCGATATTATAAAGGAGGGAATTGTCTAGCAAGAGTAGTTACAAGATCTCCTCGTTTTTCTCGCTCTGTACCATTTTTGAAGTCTTTGCATTGGCTTCCTGTACGATATCGTACACTATTTAAGATCTGTACCATTACATACCAGGCACTGTCCTGTAAGCAACCATCTTATTTGCATTCAGTGCTTACTCCTGTAAGAAAACCTATCCAGCTTCGATCATCTAGTTCTGGTCTACTTTTTGTTCCTAGAGTCAACACTAACATTGGAACCAGGGCTTTTTCTGTTGCTGCACCAACTCTTTGGAATATACTCCCTCCTAGTGTTAGAGCAGTTGAAAATATTACAAAATTCCATCGTCATTTAAAAACATATCTTTACAACCTTGCTTATCCGTCGTAGCTCCCTGGTGCCTTGACCCATCTGTTGACAACTGGAATACTGCTTATGGATTTTGAGATTGACGAATCCTTTTGTTTTGATGCACCTCTGAGCTTGGTTTCCAAGGATTTACCCGCAATAGAAGTTATCTTATTATTATTATTATACTGGTCGTAGCTAAGTGCATCCAGCAGGTGTAGCTTACGACCGGTTTCATGAGAACAATTTAACATTCGCGTAACTACGTCGACGTAGAATTGACCCAGTTACGTTGCGGTGGGGAATCCATGTGTCCGCAGTAAAAAGACAGCGTAAAGATATTTTTTTCAGACGGAGAGATGACAGTGCTGCTGGAGTTATACCAGCAGCACTGTCATTTGCTCCAGAGCAGATTTTCTTTAAAAAAAAAAACTCGAGTGTGGATAGAAATTGCCACAGCTGTGTCAGCTTTTGGCATATCTACAAGGACACCCGGAGATGTCCGGAAGAAATGAATGGACATAAAACGGGCAGCACTTCAGGCAAATGCCGCATCGAAGCGGCCAAAGACAGGAGGAGGTTCGCCACCACATCGGCCATGGTTTATGAACATGGTACTGAACATACTGGAAACCTGCCATCCGGTGGAACAGCTGTTTCGTTCTCTCGATTTCCACCGCGTTGTCAAATTTCACGTATTGACCAAGTCCAAGCCGTCCACGTACGATATTAAAATTTGGCCACACTATGCACGATTCGGCACACTGTTGGTTGGGTTATTCCGAAATTATCGGCGTCATCAATTTAAAAAAAACCATAAGCGAAAACTCGCAACGCCACCATAAGTTGTATCGAGGGCGGCCGTCCTCCTTTTCGCTCATTCCGGTGTTCGAGCGCACCGCCAAACTCGTCAGTCAGCCACAATATACAAGAGGGTTATTCCTATCTCTAAACACTCTTTCTCGTCTAATGTGTCTTGTTTGCAGTTCATGCACCAGACGTCAAGCCATCGTCATTGATGATTGTAAATATTTATGTCTCGTGTGTGCGTCCCGGGAGCATCTTAAAACTTGGGGAGCATCCCAGGAATATTTCAAATAACGTAAGCTTACGCCTGCTATATACCAAGCGCAAAGTTACGACCAACAAGCATCGGCTAATCGCACTTAGGAGACTCATGAAATCCAAATAACGTAACTTTACGACATTCTAAACTTACGACGTCGACACTACCCTCATGAAACCGGTGTAAGAACTTCAGGAAGAATTAGAATCGACTAATCCCTTCAGACAGGGAACGCACGTGAAACTTCATGTTGCCTGGACACTATTTCAAGAAGAAAAACTGTAGGAAACAACATGGACTCCAACAGTGACATCTCAGTGGATGAGTTCAACTCTTTCTACTGCCGTTTTACGTGCCAGTACCGAAAAAGAAAAAAAACGTCGGAACTGAATGACTATCGACCTGTGGCAGGGACATCAGTTATAATGAAAACTTTCGAACGACTCGTTCTTGACCACCTCAGTCAAGAACTTTCTAGCGTCTCCGACCCAATGCTATTTGCGTACCGCAAATAACGAAGCGTAGATGATGCACTTCTCACCGTGCACCACTCGGTTCTGGAACACCTGGAGACTCCTGGGACGTATGCAAGAATCCTGTTTCTGGCCTTCAGTTCGGTGTTCAACACCATACGCCCATCAGTGCTACATGACAAACTTAACAACACACCACTGAATGCGTTCACTCGACTTTTGATTTTTGTGTGGATCGTCAGCAGTACGTCGCCATTGGGAATCACCGATCCAGCATGCTGCCCCTGAAAACCAGCGCGCCTCAAGGAGCGGTTCTCTCGAAGACACTCTTCATCATCTACATGACCGATTGTACTGCAACATCTGAAGCATGCCTCCTCCTGAAATACGCAGATGATACTGTCTGCGTAGGCGTGATATCTAGTGAAGACGACGCAGCCTACATAAATTAAATCCTACAGCTTGTGACTTGGTGCAACGACAACTATTTGGTACTAAACGCCAAAAAAAACAAATAGATAGTGATTAATTTCAGGAGAAAGATCCTTAGAAGAATTGTGTAAAGAGCCCAGGCAATCGTACGCAACAGCCTAACACCAGAGGACGATATCTACGCTGAAAGTGTCCTGGCTATAGCAAAATCATTAATAAAAACAAAGACCACCCATTGTCCAAGTGTTTCAAGTTCCTGCCATCGGAAAGGCGACTGCGTGCTTATAAGGCAAGATCGAGCCGAATGAGATGTTCCGGTGCGCCAACGGCCATGGCAGCCACTAACTCTTGAGATAATATCTCACCGAGTCAATATTAAATAAATTATGATTTGTGCATATGATGTTTCGTATCGAATTGCCCATGAATGCCACCAAATTCCTTGTAAAGGCATAATAAACTATCTTATCTTATATTATCCCCTTCTTCTCCTAACAGCCTTGTGCAATGAAATGTATATATGTAAGACTCTTTTGGAGGTTATGTATTTGTTATATTGTCCCAATAACCAGACTAGATGTAAGGTATTATATGAAGGTATCATGCTAACCGCAACAGGTCAACACTTACCGATGTCCCGCACCAGTCTACAGCGGCCTGGCTGGTGGTTGCGAGGCTTGTTGTGTAGAGAAAACGCCCATCAGAAATCGTAAGCTCATATAACGTAAGGGCCTATGGCATACCAATGTACCCATTACTAATTTTCCTTGGGGAAATATAAATCGACAAACATTTGCATAAATATCAGGTAAACAATACTAATTTATTGTGTTAATTACCCCGTAGTCTTATTTAATGCTTATTGTTACTTAAATATTTGACATGATGTTAACCGGAACGTTTTATTAATGTTGTTATCTTGGTAGCACATTGCTCTCTAGTCCGTCTGGAAGAACTACTTTACTCACATGATTATATTGAATCTTAACGGCTGTCCTAAACAACCGACAACCAAATACGCATTGGCCATCTTCGTGGGAATAATCTAGCTCGCCGAACGTGTGCAGTTAGGCAATTATACAAAACTAAGTGATATGTTCATTACAACTCGGTCAACCATATATTAGCGTTCCGAGTTAACAGGAAACCGTTTAATTTATGTAACCCTAATGGATTGTAATGTACCAATATTCGAACTCATCAAACATGCCCTATAAACATATCTGAGGGTTTACACCACCCAATTTGACCCATAAACCGGTTCACCAGACCCCACAATTGATGTATCCAGTACATCGCGGTTTGCCTACGTCATAATTGAATTTTGCTCGTGACCTCAAGACTGTCAAGCTTTGCCTTTCCCAACAAAGTTGAAAACGGCCGGTTATAATGTGAATTATGTTACTATTGCTGCATGACATCTCATAAATCAAACATTTCCGCATAGAGTTGTCAATTTAGAAACGTTGTCTTATGTTTTTGTCACAAAGAAACAATTTTGTTACCAGAATTTCAAAAAAATATACTGCAGAATGTCCGAACCCACCAACTGTTTTCTGATGGCTTGACGGAGGTTTTCCTAGGCAACAGGTCACGTGGTGGATAAATCAATTGCCGGTACATGTTTGATTACAATTGTACGTGCAAAACAAGTGTTATCGAAATGTAGACAATATCTGCCAAGAGGTTTTTCAGGTATTGATAGAACATATATACCTCATTGTCAATATATCATTATCAACAACATTGGCATTACATTGTGTGGTAACTGTGTAAACAAAACAACAAAACATGAAATGTTTAGTAAACAATAATATGCTATCTGTTAAAACACGTACAATCGTGATTCTACGCGCCTTTACTCGTCCATAATTAGTCAAATGGTCGGGGAGTTGTAAGTACCATGGACTGCTTCTGGTGAATTCAAAACGTTAAACGTCTGGTAATTATTATTATCACATTTAGAGGGGGTGGCTCAAACATCCCAATCTTCTCATAATATCCACACAATGTCGTTCAGACCGTTATGCAGAACTTATATTCCATAAGATTGTTACGTAGGCAGCTATACAGATAACGACAATAAGTCGCGGATTGGTTGTGTCGGCCGAAGAGCTTTGAACAGACCGAACAGCGAACAATAAGAATCACAGTGACACGGAGGCGGCGATGA